>VXAA01003707.1:785163-853213 GCA_013399115.1 Anseranas semipalmata | reverse complement strand
AAAAAAAAAAAAAAAGAGTCGTTACAATTATTAAGTTATAACAAAGAGGTGAGAAGAGGCACAGTTCGGCCATTCCTTTGAGTGACTACAAAATATATCTATCTTCATTCAGTAAACAGGAAGAAGAACTGACCTTTTGCTGCATTATTTTAATGCTTCCTTGAGGTTTTCTTTTTGCGTGAGGGGATCTACCCAGCAGACTAAGGAGACTCTGAGTTTCTCATTTTCCAGATTACCTTGCAGTTGCATACAAGATTCGTCAAATGGTTAAAGAGCTCTTTGCACCCCCTTAATAGTTACAACCTGGCCTGAGTCCTGCAGGTGACAGCTCTAAAATTCTTTCTGACAGGTCAGCTCTTCCATGTACCAGAAAGGAGACTGAATGAATCAGCATATGAAGAAAAATCCCTATTGTTTTAATGAAATGCAAGTGCATAGTCTGTCCACGGTACATAAATCTTCTAGAAGAAAAGGAAATCTTTGCACTGCACAAGGTCAATGTAGGAATGCTGATACTGGATTTTTTTTTTTAATAAAAATAAAAAATCTGTCTTTGAAGGGCCCCAAGGGACTGTTATTAGCTGTTTTCCTTGCAGCCAGTTATTCTCTAGTATCGCTGAAAATGTGTCACCTCATAGACATTCAGGATAGGTCTAAAGCATTATCAAACAGCCTTGACAGAGACAATTGCTCATCCAGCTGGGAAAGGGCTCATTGAGAGCAGGCTTGTATCAGGTTTACAGTAATACTGAACATTTACTGTAGACAGCACGTCCAGTGCATGAATCGCTCATCCTTGATAGAGAAACTTTGCCTCTGGCCCTTTCAAGATTTAACATAGCCAACATTTCAACTCTGTTGCTATTAAAGGATTGGATGATATACAGGCAAACAGGCTGCATCCAAGATAAACTGGGTTTGTTAGGGATTTTTGATACCAGGTTTCCTGCCCAGCCATTCATATTTATGTCAGCTTGAAGCACATTTGCTAAATCTACCAACGCTGGATATCGCTGATTTGTGGGAAAGGTCCTGGAAAAGTCACACTTTTTTCCTCTGTAGCCACAGCAACCTCCTATGCTCTGATAGTCATGAGACCCACAGATGCGGTCAAGATCAGAGCGTGCTTACCCAGCCCCTGGGCTGGCTACTCCTGATTTACACCAGCCCGGGGCTGTGTCTTCAGGAAGGCTTTAATTTAAATGGGTAACATGTACAAAAGTGCCATGCTGCCTCATCTTTGCTAGGATTTTATCTCAAAGTAATGATACCAAGTTAATTCAATTCAAGTTAAGAACAAGACCCCTTTTTTTTTTTCCTTTTCTTTCCTAAGTGAGACGGAAAGTCAGATCACAAAGACGACTTCTAAAGGAGCATTGTTTTCAAAGCAAGCTTCAAGTGAACTGCAGCAATCTATCTGCCAGACTTTACTGTGCAGCACACTAATTTCCCATTTCCACTTCATTTTGTATGTTTAGCACTGTAATTTGTACATCTCAGAACTGCTACTGTAAAACCTCAGACAACCTCAAAAAAGAAATTTACAACCCTAAAGCAAACCAGGAATAAAAAACCCCAAAAACAACAACAAAAAAATAGAAATGTCCGGACTTACCTAGAATATAAATGTGTCCACAACAAAGGCTCTTTGTGAGTGAACCCCATCTGCAATGCCAACGCTCTTAATTTTGCAAACTTTTCACATCTACTTAATTGTTCTCTGTGTTAATTCATGTTTTTACATTTAAATATATATATATATATAACAAATTAACTGTCTAATCCCTTAAAAAGTGATTCATCGAGGTGCAAAATGATGGTTCTTTTGTAGCTGTGAAGAATTTGCATACAGAAGCCGTAGGAGTCCCTGACATGTTGCTCAAAAGTTAAATAACATGTATTCATCAGGCAATAGACTACTGTTATACAGTAAGATAATATTCAATCAGCTGAGACAGATGTTTAGAGGAAATCTCGTTCTTGAGGCAACATTATGTTACTGACAGGTGCATAAAGGAGTCTTAACTGTAGAGACCAAAGAATGAAAATCAAATGCAAAATCCTTTGTACTTTGTTGTCTCAGAGATGAAAAAACATCACTTGTAACAGGAAACCATAACCCTTTTTTGCGGCTGATGTCAGTTTTAATTGTTTCAATGTGTGATCTAAACATCAGCTGGGGAACCACTCACATCCCATACAGTAAGTGGGAACCACTGCTGGGGTGTCTTATGTCCAGCCAGGGGCCAAGAGGGGAACTCAAAAGTACCTATATGGGAGGAGTAACTATACAGTGAGGAAAGGCTCCTGTGTGTTATTCCACAGCATTTCCCCCATAGGAAAAAAGCTGCTGTGCTCCCCGCATTACATGTATGGCTCATTTTCTAAGTGCTGTACAGGAAAGTCTTAAAATCTACCTGTATTTCACACAATAAGAGAAGAGATTTCAAAGAAAGGACTATCTTCTGTTTGGAAGCCTTCAGAGGAAGGGAGAAACATTGGATGACTGAAGTGTGTATTGGGCAGGAGAATTTCCTACTTAATAAACTTTGTGAAGCAACTGAGGTAAGTGCAGTGCTGTCGCTGCTTTTAAAAAATGGTTACAGGTTTTCTGCATGTGCTGGCACTCCCACCCCAGCATCACAGTTTTCTGGGCTCCTTTTGCAGCCGTGCGATTAATCTGGGTGATACCCACACGGGAAAACTCTGGACATTAAGAAATATGAATAAATAAGTCTTCAGAAAGTCAAGAAACTTCCAGAAATATAAGTAATGCCAGGCAAAAGAGCATTTTCTAACAGGAAAGCATTCTGTCAGAGAATATCTGACCAGCTCTACACAAAAGCTGCATAAATTAATACCAGCGCTCTTGCCAAGGGGCAGGGAAGGGGAAAAGGCTGTTAGAGAAGTTCACTTGCTTTCAATTTTTCTTTCTAATTCCCTCCAGAATATCAAAGACTTTTTTGCAGGGCATGAAGAGAGAAAAATCCCCGCTTGCATCTCCTCTGATGGCAAGAGATGTCAGTTGAAGGGAGTCAACTTCACTGTCTGTCTTCAGAGGGCTCCTTTTGCTTCACAACTGTAGGGTTTGTGTTCGGGGCGGGGGTGTCCTTTTTTTTCGTTTTCTTTCACACTGTGTTTTACATTTTAAGAATTTCTTGGGTTTACTCAAAAATGCCTGCTGGTGCTTTCAGTGCTTCTCAGTGTCTCCAGTAATAATTATCCCAGGCCAGCTCCACTCCAGAATCTCATAAAACTATGCTGTGAGATACGGAGACTGTCTCTCTCTCGCACAAGGGTTGCAACTGTCATTCTCTGTCAATTATTTTCTGTGGGAAATTAACTTGCTGCAGGAGATGGGGCAAGTCTCATTGAAATCATCTGCACCGAATGATTTCTTGAGGATTTTTTATTTCTTTTTAGTAATAGACTCAACAGATCAGTGGCCAAGTGTGTATTGTCTTAATTTTTGCATGCAACTGGTGTACTTAAAACTGTGCACTGGTAGTTAGAGATATACGTCATTTTATAAACATGTACTAAGGATGTGGATGCAGACATCTTTACCATCTGAACAGCTCCAAATGTTTTTCAAGCTCTCATTTAAATGCAATGCAGCTCTCACCACTGTTCTGGCAGGGCTTTGCTCAGAGCTGGGCGATGCTCGCAACAAATGTAAATCATTACACTGACCAACTCCTGGGCCTGTCTTGCAGCGTGTTGCCAGTAAAAAATAGCCCCAAGGTCACTGTGATCACAGGAGGACTGTGGATGCAATCCTAAAAATCCGTATGGCCACAGTCATGGTTTCACTCTGACCAAAATGAAGGATGTGGCTGATGATCAAGGGCTGTTGCTGGGAATGCATGTGTCCAGATTTGGCTTGCTGGTACCCAGCTGCCAGAACAGATCTGGGGGCAGCTGGCCTAAGTTAAAAGGAGGAACGAAAAAGTACAAGAAGGCTGTTCTTCACTCCCTCGTCTCCACTGCGGTATTGCCCGCACTGTTTAACCTCTTTTGGTGTTACTCTTGATGTTGTACATTTGAAAACTCCACGCAGAAAACTATTTGCTTCTAATGGAGGAAAAGAAGGCTCTCATTTGGCTATGGGAGGTGAAGACTTGGTATTGCAGGGTGAATTCTTTCAAACTGTTCCTTGTCTGAAAGAACAGCTGAACACACATGGATGAGTACCTCTCATGTATAAACACATTTAAACAAACACAACAGTTCTAAACAAGATGTTCTGCTAGATAAGAGTCCCAGTCTGCCAGCTTCTACCTGCTTTGTTTTATTAAAAAGTAAAATTTCACCCTTTGTGGTGGATCGACACTGAACTCCGGGGGGGTCTTGGACCATGATGATGGACTCTGGTGCTTCAAGAGAGAAGTGATAATAATCAGTCCTCTGGGCTGAACACACGCATGGGCCTGGCAGCTTGTTCCCTGCAAGTGTGTGCCCATCAGCATGGCCAGGGCTTTAGAGACCTTTTCTGTACAGTCACTAAGTGATAACACCAGACTGTTGTCAGAAAACTGCAGCAGGATGCTCTCAATTGGGCAAAAGCGTTGGATCTATGTTTCTTTTATCCCCATTCAGCTCAGTTTTGTGCATGTTGTCTCCAATTCTTTGAATCTGTTATCCAAAGGAATGCTCCAAGTAGATAAAAAGCTCATGATGGAAATTCCTTTTTTTTCCCTTCCACGTTGGTACAGAAATGCTCTGAGCACCCCATTGTGTGGCTGGGGAAAGCTTCTAACTGTGTGCTCAGGAAGTGTCAGCAGTGTCCTGCAAAAAATTGCTGGTTTGCTCTTTGAAAAATGCCACTGACCTTATGAAAAATAATCTTCTGACACAGGCTAAAGGAGTAAATTATAGTATAAAGTTCATGTATGATAGTTGTAGAAATCAAATAGTAGAGCTTCAAGGCCAGCCCTTGTATCAGCCCACCATAGGGTCGTGGGATGAAACCTTCCCTCGGCTGGTTTAAGTGATTGTCCCCTTGTACTCAGCTCTGGTGAGGCCGCACCTCGAGTCCTGTGTTCAGTTTTGGGCCCCTCACTACAGGAAGGACATCAAGGTGCTGGAGCGTGTCCAGAGAAGAGCAACGAAACTGGCGAGGGGTCTGGAGAACAAGTCCTACGAGGAGCGGCTGAGGGAGCTGGGATTGTTTAGTCTGGAGAAGAGGAGGATCAGGGGCGACCTGATCACTCTCTACAGGTACCTTAAAGGAGGCTGTAGTGAGGTGGGGATTGCTCTCTTCTCCTATGTGTCAAGCAATAGGACGAGGGGGAATGGGCTGAAGTTGCAACAGGGGAGGTTTAGTTTAGATATTAGGAAAAATTTCTTTACTGAAAGGGTTGTGAGCCATTGGAACAGGCTGCCCAGGGAAGTGGTTGAGTCACCATCCCTGGATGTATTTAAAAGACGTTTGGATGCAGAGCTTGCAGACATGGTCTAGTTGAGGGATTGTTAGTGTTAGGTCTTAGGTTGGACTAGGTGATCTTGAAGGTCTCTTCCAACCAAAAGATTCTGTGATTCTGTGATTCTGTGATTCTGTGATTCTGTTTGCCACACAAAATGGGTGATCTCAGCTGCATACAGCAGTTTGAATTTTAGCATTGCACCTGCCATCACAGATGATGGCGATGGGGGCAACATAGCTACCTAGGTAAATAGATCACATCAAATATCTTTGCTGCTAAAAGGGTTCAATTCTCCTGCCAACTCACAGTCCTCTCGCACTGCACCGTCAGCTGAGCACATGAGGTAATGGGGACAAATACCACCAAGAGGTTTTTATTTTCCTAATCACTGCATTTCTCATTTCTTTTGTCTTCTGCTGACTCTGTTCCTGTTGGTTCTTTGCTGACTGTCTCTGCCTTACCTCCCTCCATGTACTAGTGCCATAACCACTAAATCCTCTCTCAGCTTCCTTGGTATTAACCGCTGTTGTCACCAACTACGTCTTGTCAACATTGCTTGATCTCCTTTGTGCTTCACCCTGTCTTGATTCATTCTACCTGAACTTCATCAGTATATATACAGGGACAAAGATATAAGGAGAGATTCTGCCTTTCAGTCCTTCTTTATTTGTAAAAAAGTCTCTCTCCCTACATGCACGGCTGAAAAAGTAATTGATTTATGTTGCTGCAACTGTACTGTTTCTACCCAAAGTTTCTCTAATTTCCACTGGTGTAAGGGAGCTTAAAATCCATCTCAGAGTACAGTACCTCACTGCTGTAGAATTGCTTTTGACTGGGTAAGAGATAGGAGGCACATTTCCAGCCTGAAATGCATTTTCATTGTTATCTCATGCACAGGGCTCAGTGAAAGACTGTTATTGGAGTTCTCTGCAAATCACCTGAATTACTGATAATCCTTTAGCAGCCCATGAGCAGTAACACGTGGTAATAATAAATGTTTCTGCATGCCCTGGATGCAGCGGAAGCCCAAAGCCTGGCTGCCAGATGCATACCCAGTGTAAGAGAGCAGAAGAGTTGCCCTAGCTTGCACAAGGGCTGAATTTGGACCCCAACATTTCTGATGGGAAGCCTTGCCATGTGATTATCTCACTGATTTGCAGCCCACAGTCTGGCTGTGGGTTATCTTCTTAAAATGGTTCTTTTAGTAGCAAATGTTTTATTTAAGGCTAGGAATACATTTGCAAAGTATAATGTAATGTCCCAATTTGTCTTGCCACATATGCTTTTTATATCATGGAATATGTTCTCTTTGCTCTACTACTGATGCCCCACTTAGCCGATAAACCATGCAAATACGCTGGTATTAACAGACCAAGGTAGGGGTGCCACTGCTTTTTTCTGAACCACTGCACCCAAACAAGAGAGAGGAAGACCACAATAGGTCTGATCTCTGCAAAAGTGATCCCCATCTGATCACTGCTCCATTACATTCCAGTTTGCACCAGCTAAAGATGCAGCCCAACTCTTACCGGTTTCCAAAAATATTCGTTTATACCTCCTTCATCACAGATTCTCCAGCATTTCTCTCTATGAGAGGAAAAAGTTCTCTTAGTTCTCTAGTTCTCTTGGGCAAAGTTGCCCATCTGCTCCCTTGCCTTGCCAGGAGTCTCTGCACTCCTCTCTTCTAACCAGTCAATGGCTAAACAAATCATGCCGCCCTAAGCCTCTACCTTATCCAGAGCCAACATTATTTTTTGCTCTATTATTCCATACCTTTTCTCATCATCATGACATCAGCCCACCAGCAGTGAAGCAGCCACTTCTAATGGCTTCACACCGTAATTTTTTTTTTTTTTGCTTCCAAATCAGGAAAAAAAATATTTAGTCACATCCACATTGCAAAATAAATGTGTGATATCCATATAAGTGTGAAGATTGGTTTGCATTAAAGACAGCAGAATGCCTTAAGCAATGTGGCTATGCAGAAATAATCACGCATTGGGTGGCTGAATTCATTTTATTCGTGGTTTTAAACACGCCAAAGGTGCCCAATCACCATTAGACAGTGTGTTGTCCCAGCTTCTGAGAAGTTTAAGAAGAACTGAACTTCTGGAGAGTGTGATTCCTTGCTGGGAGAGAAATGAGCCAGCAAAGATTCTGGATATTTTATAAGTAATCTCATCATTTAGGTTTATGTGTGAGAGGGAATGAAGGTGAATTCTGCTGTCAGGTCTCACGCTATCCTCAGACCTGAGTTGAAGTTCTTTGTGTCCTAACAGACATGGTGATGGGAATGAATTAATATTAGTAATCAACCCAAGTAGGGTTGCATCAGGCCCATACTCCAGACCTGTGTCTGATTTTGTTGTTTGTGGCTATATCTCTAAATCTTTACCTATCCAACGTAATGTGCTAATGTCCAGTTATTGCATTCAGACATTGCTGGCAGAGTTTTATTTTTAAATAAATAATTTTAAACATTTCAGTGTTAAATGGACTTACCAAACTCCACAGACATGCCTAAGAGCAGCAGTAGAGTTTTTTTTCCTGCAGTCTTGACTACCAGTATTTGACAGAGAAATTAAGTAAGTTCCCAGATTCATTTTGTTAATCTAGGTCATTTCTGTTACTTCAAGCAATACACTCACATTCTTTGGGTTAGTGACTCATTATAAAACACGAAAGCTACAGTTCAGTGAGAACTTCTTACTGCTGGGAAGGACAGGATCTTTTATCTTTGCTAATAATTGGTGTGAAGCTTCAAATTTTGTCCACTCAGAACTATTACTTTCCAAAAGATAAAAAGGGAATCTTTACCTAGCAACATTAGGGAGCCAGAGCTTCATTGCACTGGGTACTGTACAAATATCAGACCAAGAGGGAGTCACTGCCACAGAGAGTTCAAGCATGAGACTTTGTAGAAGGAAGGAGACAGAGAGAGAATCATCAAACAATCTGATCACCCTGAAAAGCAGCAGCCTCATTAAACTATCTGCCTAATCATTGCCAAGGTTGGCTCCTTTTTCATCAGCAATACAACAAAGGGTTTCCAAGCAAAATGTGAGTAGAGAACCGTCTGTATGAGTAGATCGCAGTTTTTACCTACAGAATTACAGAAAATAGGATTGGAAAGGAGCTGAGGTGGTCATCTAGGCTATTCACCTTTCTCTTGCTAAGGGACTGAGGAGAAGAAAGGAAGAAAATAAGTGACAAATATGTTTAATAGGCAGTCATAAAGTCTGTAGACTGCATCTGCATGGCAACACCTCAGTAGGTGTAGGACACCATCAGTAGGGTTGGGATAGGCTGTGAAGGTCTGTGAAAGCTCATGAGTGTTTCATGCCTAATTCTCTGTGGTTTCCAGTGAAGGAATGCAAAAAAGGGAGAAGGTGCCTTATTCTTTTAAATGACAAAGTATGAAAACAATTGCTTCTCCTCTACTTTAAAAGGATATAGTTGTATGAAGAAGAAGTTGTCTAGGGTAAGAGCAGGAGATGATGGTGTGGGGCTAGAATGACTCGAACAAGAGAAGCCAAATCCTAGAGACATTACATCCGCAAAATGGCATATCTTTGATCTTGATGTGCTGGGAGGGCTCAGAGACGAATCAGAATCAAACCAAACCTATTTGGCAGAGCAACAGAGAGGAACGCACTAGTACCCCATGACTGAATGAACATGTTGGATGTTCAGTAGGGAAAAAAATACAAATTCAATTTTCACTATACTGATTTTAAATCCACTGGGAACTTTCAGGTGGGCAACACCATAGATCAAGCTAGGAAATGTCGAAGATGAGCTGCTGCTGGCTGGGCTGATCTTACAACAAAACAGAGAGTGTCAAAATGCTGAGGGTAAAAGCCATGCTGCAATTCAGGCATCCTGGCAGCTTTCTTCAGCTTTTCAGAAGCTTAAGCAAAACTTTGACCAAATTACAATTATGCAATTAAGTAAAAGGCTGAGGTTTCAATACTGGTAAAGCTGATTCATTGCCTGTTGCTCCACTACTTAAAAGGGCAGACTGCCAACTACTGAAACACTGACCCCAAAGTTTTTCAGCAAGTGGGACTTCCATACCCTTAGAAACTCTGCCTGGTCTTGATGGTTTGAAAATGTTTCACGAGTGAATGTGCAAGACTATGTGACTTGCATAATTCTGAAGCACAACTTCCTAAGCCCGTAGCTTACTGTTTACAAGCACATCTACAACTCTTTCAATTTAGTAATGTGAGTGAATGAGCAAACAGGCTCACCATGCACTTAACCTGATTTTGCTGGCATATTTAAGACACTTTGATTATGCCAAAATCTATAGAGGATGAGGGAGAAGGAGAAGCTCTTCCTGGTTCTAATAGCTAAACATATTAAGTGCAAACACTTCACTTTTATGAGAAAGTTTAACATTTAAATCTATGAATATGAATCTCTGGTAGCAGTTCAGATGAAAGTTATTGTCCTTCAATCTCATCACTTCTGTCACATCTATTAGATAAGGTCCTTTTCTGTCATTCTTCCCACTAGCTCAGGGTCCAAGATTACAAAATTAGCACAGGGCCATAAATTCTCGCTTCTGTCTGACTCTGTCCTCTGAAAATGTATTTCCCTTGCTCAATCCCATTTCTTATTTTGTTGATGCATTATATTTCAGAAATAGCTTGCTTTTTTTCTTTTGCTTTCTCTTTTTTTTTTTTTTTGTTCTTCAAACAATTACCATGCTATAGCTAAAAATAAAAATAAATAATAAAAAACAAATAATTTGCCTTCATGCAAGAAGCCTTCTTCCTAAGTGCCAATATCTAATACTGTAAAATGCTGCAAATATTTCATTTCTGTTTAAGTTTGGAGTGTGCCTTTTAGTTTCTAGGAATAAATCATGAATCTCTCATGACTGAAATGGACTTCAGTCTCTATAGTAATTTAAAGTGAAGCTGAGTTGATTCTCATTAGAAATCTGTAATTTTGATAAACATTTCAGTTACTTGTTTTCTTTGTTGATACCGTATAATTTCAAATACTTTTCTGCAGCTAATTATGAAACTACATTTAGTTTTAAGCCTGAGTGATACTACCATGCATTTTTAGAAACTGTAGTTACAACAGTGAAGTCTGCTCTCATCAAAGGACCAAGAATTTTCTGGGGATGGAATTTCACCTTGAGTCACTCCAGGTTAGCCACATTATCTGTTTTATTAGCTTTACCTTAGAGCCTCTTTCTGCAGAGTTTTGTATGTGCTATTTCTCAAAACTCTCTCTATACCATTAGCTGGTATCATTGCTTCTGATATTTAACCTCTCACTGCTATCCAGACAACATATAGATTTACTATACCACTGATCCTAATTTCCTACCATCAATGACAATTTAGGCTGGTTTAAGCACCTTCAGTAATAAGACACCTGAAATACCCACACTGCAGATATGTTATGGTTTGAGAGCCAAGATTTTTTATACCTCTTAAGTGCACTTTCATTTTCTTTATTGCACCAAGTATGAAGTTAAATTTACAAAGTAGCATAAATCTCTTCCACCAGTGCACACCATGAAAAAGAAGTCATTAAAGGAGAATCATCAAGTCATACATTAAAACTGCTTGAAAGAAAGAATAAAAATGGAGGTAAAACATTCACAGTTTGATGGTTGGATTTTAGTATCCAGGGCAAGATGTATCTCTTCAAATTTCAGACCTCTGTGGTGTTGACACCCATACTACCTAAACTCCTTTTAGAGGTAGTGGAGAGAAATGTGCCCTTGTAGGGGAAAAATCATGTGACCAGTTTTAAGCACCTGCTTAAGAATGAACTGATTCATTCCCTATCAATGCTTCTTCTCTTCATTGACTGAAGGCAACATGGACAACCAAGTCAAATGGAAATATTCAGATTTTATATTTTAAATTGGACAAGATGAATTCCACACTACATTTATATTTAGAAATATGACATAAAGCCATTTCCAACAAGCAATCAAGTAAACATGTCACATCTTGCTATTCTAGATTTATCAGATCAAAATTTTTAAAATGCTTGTTTTTCAGAAGAGCTGAGGGCTTCCTGTTCCCATCAAAATCAACATGGGGACATAAAGTCTTCTTGAAAAACAGTATCTTGCCTCTTGAAATCAATCTGGTTCTGCATCCACTCGGGACAGTTTTAAAACTTGATTTTAGCAAAAAAAATTTCCTGACTGCAAGCTTTAAGTAAGCACTTTTGTATGCTTTCCTAAATCCATACTTTTAGGCACTAGCTTTAAAAAAATCTCCACTTTCAAAATCTCTGCTGGCATTAGTCAGAAGGTTTTGTAACAACTGCCTTTGGTTATGATGATTATCCTTATTTTTCTAACTTTTTAGTTGCTTTTCTCATTTTTCTCTGTTCAATGAAATTAAATAAATCTGCCTCAATTATAAGCCTTCCTGAATTACCAGTCCTGTGGGCTGTTCTGGGATTCTGCAGAGAATGTTTAAAGTAACAAGAAAACCATGAAACCAGATGTAAGCATAATAAATTTCCAAAACCTAATTCTTTTCTTCTTTCAGGCTCCATTTTGGTGACCTACCTACTTGGCAAAGTTCTTCCAATAGTTAAGGCATTTTATCTTCAGAGGATTTTTTTTTTAATACAATTCTATACATTTTGGTGAAAATGAGCCTGTGAAATTAATATTATTCTGGATAGCAGCAAAAAAAAAAAAAAAAACTGGAATCATCATCTAAAGGCATTTGCAAGCGTTCCAGGAACATCATTACATATGTATTTTTAGTCTTCCTACTGGCAGCAAGAGCAGTGTAAGACAAATTTGCATTTCAAGGCTGGAACCAACTGCATTTCGCATGGATCTGATAAAAACATCAGGAGAACAACGAGATACTTTGGCACGCACATACATTTCCTAAAATGACAGAAAAATGAGATTTTCAAGGATGCATTTCTACATCTCCCACTTCAAAGTCTTGCTGTTTAATATCCCTTGAATAAGCTGCAAATATGTCTGACCTATTAGTAAAACTCATTCATTTCTACATTTTTTCCATTCCCGTAAATTCACATAAAAACACTGTTTCAGTAAGAGAATCTGTACAGATACTCAGCAAGAGTAGGGATACATTTAGATTCACCAAACACAGATTTTTGCAATAGTAACAAATGGGACTTCTCCATGGAAATCTGTTATCATTGGAACCCAAGGAAACCTGTTTTTCATAACTTACTGCAACATCTAATCTATTATGGGCTCCCTACAGTAAAGATGGATCAAGAAGATACAATATGGCCTGGAGACTCGGCTCCTAGGGTCATGTCATTGTAGGCTTAAGGAACACTAATGGAAAAGTTTTCTGTGCAAACTATAGGATGCAGAGGTCTCTAGATCAAAATGTATTGCTTAAAACTTTCAGTGGTGCTCTCTGGAAAAAACAGTAGGGTGAAGAAAAAAAATGGATTATTTGCATAGGATGCCTCACACCTCAGATAACTTCTTAATTTGTTTGCTCGTTATTGCACTACCAAATTTTGAAGAATCTCAACCTCTGTGTGATGGAAGAAGCGATTTTGTTTTTCAGACTGCTCCATGATTGCACAGAAAAGATAGACAGACACAATAAAATGTCCCTTAGAGATATTTTATTCTTGCACATAGTTTTGTTTGATCCCAAGTAAATGATGTTAGATTGAAAGTACTCATCAGTCTCTTGAAATAGCATATGCTCTTTTAGTATTGCAAACTGAAAAAAAATATATATATATATATATATATGTATATATATATATATCAGAAACAAAAGAAATATCCTTATTTCTTGGAGAAAAGGTCAGAGAAAAGAAAAAGCTTATCTGGATATAAAATAAATATCCCCAACTCATGTGGAATATACCACTTGCAGCTAGGATGGTGGTAGGATGCTTAGTTTGACCCATAATCTTTCCAACAAACAGGAGTATGTTGGCAAAATTTCCTAATCTAGCTGCTCTGCAACTTCTTCAAGTTCTCATATGTCAAATTTGGGCTTCAGCCCTGGCTTTCCCCCAGAAAACCTACTGATCCACCGCCTCTGCCTTCAGCCAGGTATCTCTTGCTGTGCTCCTCCAGCTGGCTGGGAAGCCGGGCAGGGGCAAAGGAAGAGCAGTCCTCATCGGTGGCTTATTCCTGGCCTCCCTGCTCAGCCGATGCTGGTTCAATGCTCAAGCAATGCCAGAAACACTTGCAAAATCTTTCTCAATGTCCCAAACCTGGTGGTATTTAGGTCTCAGAAGCTACTCTGGGATGAAAACTGAACAGCAGTATAGAGCAAATCATATTTCTCTAGGAACAGGCAGGACCCTCTTGTCCTTACTTCTTTCAATCAGACAGCCTCTCTATCAGTTTCTATTGTGAACATCTTGCTCAGTTCCAAGCAGAGAAGTCTCCAAACTATCAAGCTCCGACAGCCTTTTAGAAGAGGCTCTTTAGAAAGAAGGAAGAAAGAGGAAAAGTTGTTTTTGTTAATGTATTAATTCTATCCCTTGATGAAATACCTATAACCCAATCAGTACATGAGTCCTGCCCAGGACAGATGTGAATCAGGAGTACACAGGTCACTTTTTTAATCCAGCAAGAGAGGTTGCAGCTGAGACAAGGGAAGAGGAAGGATTTAGGATACAAATCTGTAGGAATCTCAGCTTCATTACCTCTACTAAACAACATCTTTAAGGTTATTAACTTTATGATTACCACAGTATCATGTAGCAATATATTCCAAGGGTGCTAACTGCGATTTTTACTGCAAAAATTATTTTGCTTTCTGGTTTAAAATTTGTTGTCTTTCAACTTCAAGAAATTCTGTCTGTTCTAGAATTTTAAGAAACTGCTAACCAGAGTTCTCCAGCTACTTTATCTGTACAGCTTCTTTATATGACCTTCATCATATTCTGGTTCATTTTTTCTCATCTAGGGGAAATAATCTCACATTTTAATAACTGCTGCCACAAATTACAGAATCATTTGTATTTCTGTTGTCCAACTGCACATGGTATTCAAGGTGAAGGATTATTTTGTTTTATACTGTTTTGTATCATTTTTTTAATTATCCTCCATTGCTCTTTTTCTGCATCCTAGCAATCTTATTCAATTGACCTTGCTTCCACAATAAGCAGGATTCTCATTGAGTTATTTATGACTCACATGTTTTCTACTAGAGCTGAAACAGTCAATGGTGAATTTGCACAGCCACCAGTATAAAATAAACATGAGTATTTCAAGATACATTATTTTTGTCCATTATTTTTGTATCTCAACACTGATTTTCCTCTGCTGTTTATCCAACCTGGGAGTCTCCTTCCACCAAGATTTCTCCTATCTTGAAAATCACAGTGGTTGTTACCTGAAAATTCCCCTCTATCCTGCTTACTATCTCTTGTAGATTTTTAGAACATTCTTTAATCTAAACCGTTTTTGGACGTACATCTTTCAGCTTCCCCAGTGATAGCTTCTTGCCATGAGGAAAAATGAGTGTGTGTCCCTACTCCTTAATGAAACGCTGCAGGGTTTCAGCAAATTACCCTCTTCAGGCCAACACTTGTGCTTGCAGCAGTATACCTGGACACAGCAATAAGTTTGCAGACCGGGACAGAAACATTGGTATTCTGTGACTGCTTTGCACTGCTCTGGTTGTGCAAAGCTGATGTAAGCCCAGCTCAGCTGGCTAGCTCAGGCCATGTCTAGAGACCTGTATAGAGCCCATGTTTTCGGAATATCCAGAACACTTCAGCACCGAGCTATTTTCAAAGTCTATGGTATACAATTTAGATATTATTTATTTAATATAAGCTGTGGATTTAAGCTAAATATCCATCCTGGTGTGATGACCTATTCTTCTGTGATCTCCTGAGCTGAATTTCTGCATCATCAAGGTGTTCACGTTGTAGTCTGAATAACTTCCCAGCACTTTTTTAAAAACTAATCTTCATGCTTTTTAACCAGACCCACCAAAATCTCATTCACAAACTAGCACCTATAATAATGCAACATCCATCCTAACTTCTAGGCAGAAATTCTCCTCACCTTTCTCCCCACACCCTCGCTCTGCTTATAACAGCGGGGTCTGCAGAGACCAAGTTGATTCAAAAGTGATGCGAGCACTGAATAGATCTACATTCACAATTCACACAGAGGAAATGCTATATTAACTGCACACAGATGAGCAGCCCATGCCAGCAGCTGCTCAGCTATCCAACATCTGACAGCTACAGACCAAAACTATAACAGTGGCAGGAGATGACCTGGACAGCATTTGACTTGTTTCCAGTATCAAAGCATGCAGTTGTTTTTTTCCACTAAAGCTAATACCCAGGGTAGCCATAAGCCAGAAGAATTCATTGGCTGTTACTCTACATAAAATAATGTTAAATTTAGCTACAACTGTGTTTGTATTTTGGGGATATTTACTTAACTTAATGAGGAATGTGATCAGCACTAATGGGGAAAGTGCTGTTTTCATATGTGTATGCAAATGTAAGCAATTAGCATGTGCAAATGAGGAGTAGGTGTCCAGGGGAAGGTTTCTGTTTGCTTTCTATGACTTGTGCATGTTAATTATCAAAATAAGATTTGAAAATGGTCTTTTTTTTTTTTTGTTCCAAGGTTAATAACACAATTCATTGAGCTTTAAAAAGGCCAGGCTTGCATTGCAGCTTTGGTGAGCTTCCAGAAATGTTTTACAAACTCATAATCTTTCCTGATCTAAGACTTTTAAATTCTTCACTTGACAAGACACTGGCCTTTTTCAAGAAATGGGCAGCGGATTTGGACATGTGTTGATCTGATCTGTACCGTATTATCATATCCAGGATTAAATTCAAGGTTTAAGTAAAATCAGCCAAAGTTTCCAAAGAATTTAACTGTAGACAACTGATTCATATTTGAGTTTCTGACATTAATTGCCAATCAATAGCCAATCTGTGAGTGAGGTTTTGTAGAACATTTCCTTAAAAGTTATTTCCTTAAATGCTTGTAATTAACTGTTTAACTTGATACTCCCAGATTAGAAAATCTTGGCCAGGTTAAGTTAAAAAATTATTTCTGTGAACAAGGATTTGCCTCCTGTGAACTAGCTAATGTCTCTGATTACATCAGTCATGAGCACACATATCCTGTAAAGAAATTGAAACTATTAGTCATGATTCAGCTTGGAGCCTGCAGCCTACCATATACACTAGGGATGCAAGATAAGTGCCTGTCAGAAAGAGACTGTGTTTCAAACAGTGCAGGAAAATTCAAGGGAAACCCAGACAGGACTTTGTTTCTCTTTTTTGTTGTTCCTTTTAAGATATTCTAATATATTATTTTCTCTACTTAGGCATTAACTCTTAAAATTTTAGCTGAATAATTTTTTGTAGCAATTAAGACTGAATTCCAGTCCAAGCTTTTGATTTCAATAAAACTTTAATACTCTGAATGGCAAATAAACAACTAAGCAAAGAAAGAGCAGATGATGGATAGAGAAAAGCTCATAAGTTTCTGTCAGGCTGCTGTCAACCAGCTGTGAGGAACTGGTTCAAACCAAATCCTCCCACAGCTCTTAAAGTTATCAGTCCAAATTGAACCTTATCTTCTGACATGACAAGCCCATCTCGAAGTGGCAGCCTAGCATTTTGCACCTCACCGTGCTAGAGCTCCTTAAATCGAGGATGGGTGATACAACTCTGTACCTACCAGAAGAGAGTGGGCAGTGATGGAGCCAGATTTGCAGTGGTTGAGTGGATAGGGATGTGTACTCTGATTCATACAAGGTTGGGAGACCCCACTATACAGTTGTCCCAGACATCCCTATTCATGAAAAATTTTCAAAACCTTACAATACACATTTCCCTTTATCCAAAGCAGGCTTTTTCCACACATTTGTGTCCTGCTGTTTCCTAAGCAAATATGATGCCTGTTGGCTGGATCCCCAGGATTAGTGAAGGACTTGGAAATAAGAAAGGCATTTGTAGAGACAACCACCCTTCAGGGAGACATAAACAAGCCTTTCTGCTTCAGTGAGTGCTGTGTCCATTTACAGACACCATAGCTGAAGAAAACTGTGGTCCAGCTGGAGAAAATCCAGAAAGGAGATCAGAGAGCAACCAAGTTGCTTGACTGAATTGTTAAGCTGAAGGAAGAGGAGGTTGAGACCAAGAGTGATCATAGGACTCCAGCATCTAGGAGGGCAGTGAACCCTCCACTGTAGAATACCTTTTCAGAACAAGGTAGATTAAATCTGTCAGATATGGCATGGAAATAGTTGTCCTGGTCTTGGGAGAGAGGAAGGCACTAGAGGGCCTGTTAGAGCCCTTCCAGAGCAATTCTGCTCTATATATTTATGTGGCATTCTACGATCAGGTAAGCATCTATCACATCTGAATGTCAAGGAGAGAAAGAGGGAATGGGGTTTGCTCAGTTTTAAGAAGAAAATGTCTTTGGACAGATCTTAATGTTGTCATTAAATTTGTAGTAGGATGGTTTAGAGAAGATAAAGCCAGATGCTTCTCAAGTGTGCACAGTGCAAGGGCAAAAAATGACAGTCACAAGTTCTTATTCAGTTAGATAGAAGGAGGAAATTTTGCCACCCTGAGGGCAGACAAGCATTGGCACAGGGGCCGAGAGAGGTGGAGTAATTTCCTCAAAGATACTCAAAGTTCAACTGCACAAGGCCGAGAGCAACCTGGCCTAATTTGGTCAGTTCCTCACAAGATGCCATCATGGGTATGAAATGGTACTTTCCCCTGTTAGAGAGGAGAAACCAAATTACAAGAGGAATTTGGCACTGCAACCATCAGCACTGGCTACTGTCTAAAGTTAGATAACCATCTCAGGAAGTAAATATCACACAACAGAGCAAAGCACATATGCATCTAACATCCTGGTTGAGAGCCATGCCTATTAACATGACAAGCCAGGAAGAAATGTCAACAGGAAGTATTTTTTCTGCATTTTAAGCTGTCTCTTGCATGGATGAGGACATCTCTTTGAGGGCTGAAGCTACAGAGCTCTGCATCATTGTAATTTAGAGCTAAAGAGCAGGAAACAATTTCAGTTGAGTCATTATTTTCTCACACAACTGATTACATACTTTACCTTAGATAATTATTGGGTTAAAGAAACAGAAAGGAAAAGAAGAAGGAGATCAAAGGAAATAAACTTATTTTTCTTACCCGTACCTAAATGTCGTAGCCAGCACGCTACAAAGTCACAGCTCCTGTCGCTGGGAGTCAAGCCTTGCTTGTTGAGTACGCTTTTTTCTAAGGTCATCTATGCAAAAAGAGCACATCAGCAGCCTTCAAACAGTAGCAGTGTTTAAATTAACCTCCCAGGAGATGGGTAACATAACTTTAACTTCCACCTCAGGACAAGGAGATAGAAAGCTACTTCTGTGTCCTTCCACAGCCAAGCTTTAAGGATCTTTATAGGACATTTTGCAAGGAAGCAAGCCTCCCTCTTCCTCATAGTCTTAATGTCATGAGGATGAAGGGACACCCCTTAATCTGAAGAAATACCTTTTTGGCTGCTCTTTAGGACAGGTGGAAGAAGGGACTGCTGTGTTCTCCTCGGGATTCATGTCTAGATTTTTAATGAAAGACCTTTTATTACCCTGTGGGTATATAGTCTCAGGTGACAGGAATAAAAAAAAAAAAAAAAAAAAAAAGAAGACGAAGCAGTTGTCTGAATTACCTGACTCTGGCTCTGGTGAAGCAGAAATACATCCTAAAGGCCAAGCATGAATATATATTTAATAAACATGGGACACCCTTTCTGGCTCAATATTAAAAGTGAGTCAATGCACTGCATTGCACCAATCTGCCTCAAAGGTAACATTTTTTTCCAGGAGATCAGGACTTGTGTGATATTTCTGTGTCCCTCAAGTCCAGGTTAGTCAGTAAAAGAATGAGACGTCAGCTCTGTAAGACAGCAGCTTAGCTTAACTGTCTTCATTAAAATTTTAACCAGATAACCTTAAGTATAAAATTTGCAGACAGACCCTAGAGAGGCAATCCAAACCATCTGCAAAACAGCGTTGACATCCCTGGCAAACCATTTTCAGGCAAAGGCACTTTAAAGGCACTTTAGCCAATCTTCTTCACTAGTGCCAAATCTGTTTCCCCTTGAAGTGAGTGGACTTTTGCCATTGTGTTCAAAAGAATAAGGACTCAGTCAAAAACCCACATCCCAGCCTGTTTGAATTTAAAAATGCAGCAGGGCTCAAGTCAGCAGAAGGATGTCCTAGAAAGAGTGTATTACATATGTTAAAAAATGTGCTTGTCTAACTTAATTGTTCTTTAAAGCAATTAAAATGTTGAAAACATATTGCAAATCCACATGAAACAATTTACATTTTTTCTTAATGGATGCAAAGGAAGTTATAGTCAGTGACAGCCAGGGAGGGTAACTCAGACCATGCCACACTCAAGTCACTCCACTCATGCCATGAAATGGGTTAGGTAAATCCCACTCAGGATTATTTAAGACAAATTGTTTTTAACTCAGAATCAAAGTGATACTAAAATCAGACTATGTTCAGCTACTGTATCTCATGGAGTAGGTGGAGATTTCTCAATATACATTAATTCTGTTGCGTTTAATCTTCCAAACATATCTTGACTTTGTTCAACTCAGTAGTTTCTGATTTAAGCCATACCTATTGTAGCCTGTATTCATATATCTTAGGGTATAAAACTAGTAAAAACTATCTAGGAAAGGAGACTATGGTATTGGAAGTACTAAAGACCTCTATGGAAACAAACAGAACAACTCACGTGCAATAGGTCCTTCCAAGAGTGCAAAATCTGTGCAGTGACTTATGCCTTCCAAAATCATCCAAATTGTTGTATATGGCTGTATGTTCAGCGCTGGGCTACATGAGCTCCAGGTAGCTGCCGTATATACACAAATCTTAACTATGAAGCAGCTCTAAATGTGTGATCATGCACATATTCTCTAGTTTTATCTAAAATTTTCCCTTAGGGCCATGCTCAACAGCATCGTACAGGAAAACATAGTTACAAGATAGTACTAAAATGAAATTCTTAGGGCTCTTATCATCTCATTCATAAATCAATCAAGTCTGAATTTGAAGCCAATTAGGAATGATGTTGCCATTCCTTCTTTTGGAAGGCTCTGACACACAACCACAGTCTTGTAATTAGGAACTTTATTCTGATTTCCATTCTAAATTTATTCATGTTTGGGTAATTAAAGTGATTTTCATCCTGTGATCTGCAAGTACTGGGTGGTCTACAGAGAGCTTCTAGAGGCCTCTTGGCCAGCACAGACTCAAAGGCTGTGTCTTTATTACTCGGGGTTCACAGCTCCAAAGGGAAACCTTTAGGTGTCTACAAACAAAATAAAGAATGTCAGGTATTAACTAGTGTCAGCTCAAATAGCTGTTTCCCCACCCCACTGTATAACTATGAAGTAGCAGGATGCTGTGCCATCATTTTGGGAATATGTAGCTATTTGAATTTTCTGTTATGTGTCATATATGTTATATATGTAATATATGTGATATATATCTGTGATATATGTTACACATGTTATATATGTTATGTTACATGTGTTATATATGTTATATGTGTTATGTAATACTCACCCAGTCGGACTCTTAGTCATTCCCTACACTTGCAGAATAATTTTGAGGTAGCAGCCCTTTGCACCACATTGAGAGTGGTTTATCATGACTAGGTGTAACCAATAGCGCTGCTAACTGTTTCATCAACATCACTTACAGCAGTGTCTGAGTTTTCCTTGGGGAACACTGTCACACAAATATTACTTGGGCTTAGCACTTAAATCTGCGTGTGTATGGTTTATA
Source organism: Anseranas semipalmata (assembly GCA_013399115.1). NCBI lineage: Eukaryota > Metazoa > Chordata > Aves > Anseriformes > Anseranatidae > Anseranas > Anseranas semipalmata. Next base: position 831,969 of record VXAA01003707.1, on the reverse strand, counting down.
AAGCACAAGCTTCAGGTACAGTAACATAATGCAATGAAGCATTTCAGGTCATATTGGTATTTGACTGCATCTTTTAATAATTGTTGGTTGGGTGCACAGCAACTGTTAAACACAATACAGCCAGATTTTTTTTTTCTCCTCTGCAATAACAAAAGGCTATAAAATGCTCATGTCTAGCAATTCATTACTTTGACTTTGCTATGGTTTAGGGCAAAAAAGCCCAGTAATATTTGGAACAAACACAAATAGACTTAAACTGGTGTTGTCAATATCATCTAAAATCTCTTCACTATGCTCTGACTAAATGTAACCAACACAATACCTGACAATGTCTACCTAAAACTGTTACAAAAAGGTTTAGAAATGCTGATATGTAGAAGTGCAGTTTTTTTTTCAAAAGCAACATGAAGTTGTACTCAAGTAAGAAACCAAGTCCATGGCAACAAGCTTATACAAGTGTTCATTTTTAGGAACACATTTCATAGAATTGGTCTAAGCCAATTTTCAACTAATGAGAATTTCTGATGTGAAATAGGTTTCTTCAGTTTTATATATACTCTGGATTTTTCTCAGAAAAAAAAAAAAAAACTCCCCTAAAACTACAATACAAAAAAAAAAAATATTTCAGATGGGTTAAGAAGATCCTTTTTGTTTTAAGATTGTGTTCAACTTTTGATTTGGTTTAAGGTGAGAAGTTTCAAAATATGATGCATTCTGGTTGGGGATCTTAAAGGATGTTTGGTGGCTATTTTTGCCCGAAGTGAAAGAAGATTTAAAAAACCTTCAAACCGGACAAGAAATTGATATTCTTCAAGAGACCTCTTTTTTTTTTTTTTTTTAAGAAAAAGCAGTCGTCAGAATGAAGATTCACTATCTCTGAAGATTATCTTCATGAACTCAGCTACTTTTAGTGCATCAAGTTGAGCAGGTGCTAAGTCCTTGCAGATAAAGAACAGTATTGTTAGAGTACATCTGCTTCAGTCCTCTCAAGCATGACAGATTGTAGAGGGGCATTTTAGCAAAGTCAGACTTCCTGAATCACAGCAGAGATTTTGATGTTCCCTTTATTTGACTCTACACTTAATCCAAATCTTCAGAATTTCTTGCTATACACCATAATTATTTTTAAAAGTTCTATAAAAAGTAAATGGGGAATGGATGTATGGAAAGATAAACCATTTGTAAAGGTATTATGAACCTGAAGCTTGGTCTCTGCAGCATGAAGTTTCTAGAACAGGCAAGTTCTATATAGGTTTTATTTATTTTCTGAGAATTCATGTTGTTGCAAGGTTGCCTCTTCAGGTTTTTCTTCAGTTACTATGAGAACAGCAGTTCCCTTCTAGGCAAAAGCAGACACCTTCAAAAACATCAATTACATTCCACAATTTGATGCTCTAAGAAAAAAAACCAATAACCTGGTATTGTAAATCATGTGACAAAAGTCAACAAATAACTCAACCTGGTCTCAGTAAGGATTTTTCTTCAAAAAAGAAACTCTTGAAGAACCTGTGCTATGGGACAGGAATCTCTTGTTAACACATTATGAAAATCTGGCAAACTACCACAAAATTAATTCCCTTTTCCTGTCAGATATCTTTTCAGCTCCAGGATGATTAAGCTTAATGTGTACCTCATAGAGCAATAATGAGGTGCATAGTCATAGCTATCGCATTTACAGAACTCACAACACTTCCAAGCTTCTCCTTCTATAGGGACTTTCTGTTTCCAGACACACCTTGTGATAATTTGTACTTCTCACTCTTTTACCTGGTGATTTCTGGTATATTTTTGTCTTTTCAGAATATTTTGTTTGTTTGTTTTGGTAAACAACTAGAATTTTAATGTATGCTTTATCTCTGCTATCTCCAACTTTCTTAAAGTTAAGGATCTATTTGAAAGATAGCCTGCATAGAAAGAAAGCCTCAGAAGGTGAGTCTGTAAGGACTCAGTGATTTCATGATATCACTGGACTATCGAGGAAACCAAGCACCCCATTTCTAGCTGTTCAGCAATAAGCAGGATGAGTCTCATCCAGATGAGACCAGCTGTTTCACATCCATTATCCTGACCATCCAAGGGCAAGGGTAAGTGCAGACTTCAGTGTGGATGTAAAAGCTGCCTGCAAAGATGCAGGATAAAGGCTAAGTGGATGAAAGACTGGGTGCATCCAATTACATTTATTGCTCAAAATTAACCCTCCCCACCTCTATAGTCTATCCAAGCTGAACATTCCTTGGTAGATTTATGTGCATTTTTAGGCTTTTCAGAACAGATTTACCTTCCCACAGGCTATAAACATTTATTAATCAAACACTTTTCTCCAGTGCTGGAATTCATAAACCCAAAAATAAAATAAGAAAAGAACTTAAAAACAGCTGTATAGAGCCAGATACAAAATTCATCTAGACTAATTCCTCATCTCTGATGCTGGTCAGTGGCAGATCCTTAGGGAAAGTGTATATCTAAGGAGACATTTACAGTGAAATCTTATCCCTAGCAAATCCTTCAGGCAGTCAGTGGCTTAAGGACTTGACATTGCAGTTAATAGCTCCTAACTGATATATAGTCATTGAAAAAGTCTAGTCAGTTTTTGAGCTCATTCATTCAAGTTTCCACAACTTTCTGGGACAATTTAATTATGCTCCTTATGAAGAAGTAATTCACTTTGTTTGTTTTGAACCTGTTGCCTGATAATTTTGTGTCCCCTATTACATATATTTCAAGAAAGGAAGAATAATGATTCCCTGTTCACTTTTTCAATATCATTCATTTTTTTCTTCATCTCTAATCGTGTCCATCCCAGTCATCACCAAGCTAAGGAAACAATTTTATAGGGTTCTTCCTTATTGCAGAAGTTGTTAGATACCTCTGGCTGTCTTTCCCATCTTTGTGTGTATGCGTGTTTTTTTTTCCCCTCCTTCTCTGATATCCATTTGATGTAGATTTACAAAGAGCTGTGGTGGTGGATTGGACCTCCATTCTCCTCTTAACCATTCCTAATATCCCTTCTGCCTTTAACCAGACTCTAAGCGCTGCACCAGCCTGCAGTGTCTCCAGAATCCTTGCTCTGAGTGGCAATAATTAATGTAGAGCCCATCACCAAGAATGGACATTCATGTTTTTTTCTTTTCATATGGGTCACTTTGTGTTTAGCAATGCTTAATTTAATCTGTCATTCCCTCTTCCAGTCAGCCATACCACAGTTTAAATAAAAAATAATCTAAAGAAGTAACATTTGGTTCTTACAATGCTTCTTCCAGTGTCCACTGAGGTTAGCAGGGAAAACTAGATGGACTTTCAGTTGGACCCAAATGGTATTAGGTTTCCATATATTTTACAACATTATCAAAGCAGAAAACCACTTCTGAAACAGAAATGTTTTCCAACCATGTTCAGCAGATGAGCTGCACATCTCTGGGAATTAGAAAAGGGTTGTTTTGCCCACAGAAAGGCTGGAAGGCAACACCACAAAAAAAGAAATTGGTACCACAACACAGTTATTCAGATGCATTTTAATTCAAGTTGGATGGGACTGTGGGGGAGGAAACAATGAAAGCCACAGAAATAGAAGTTTTCCTCTCTTGCTTCAGTGTAATGTAAAACATCAAACAATTTTTAATGAATTTTAGTGAAACCAAGTCTTGGCTGTGACCTTCTATGCCAAAATTTAGCCTGAAGAAAAATTTCAAAGTTAATTTATAAATCTTATAAAAGAGGGACGTTGGTGGTGGAAACAGTGAGCTGTGGACCCCAAGAGGATATGCTGTTACAGCCTTATTTTTAACTTTTAATCTGCAGAAAGTCTCTGTAAAGTATTTACATTGCATCCCAATGCTGAAACTCTTCATGAAACTTTGTCTTTATAAAACTATGACTTTAGCATTTTGCAGTTTATTATAATCAAGGAGAAATTTGTGTTAGCAAAATCAAATGTATAGAAGGGAACATATACCACCAACATCTTATCTTGAACAGAGAGACCTCATTTAGAATAGAATAGAATAGAATAGAATAGAATAGAATAGAATAGAATAGAATAGAATAGAATAGAATAGAATAGAAAGAATAGAATAGAATAGAATAGAATAGAATAGTTCAGTTGGAAGGGACCTTCAAAACCATCTAGACCAAATGCCCAACCTCTTCAGGGCTAACCAAAAGTTAAAGCATATTAATGAGGACATTATCCAAAAGTCTGCTGAACACTGACAGGTACGGGGCATGAACCACCTCACCAGAAAGCTTGTTCCAGTGTTTGACCACCCTCAGGATAAAGAATTTTTTCCTTATATCTAGTCTGAACCTCCCTTGGTGCATCTTTGTACCTTTCCCACGCGTCCTGTCATCAGTGACCAGGGAGCAGAGACCAGAGCCTCCCTCTCCCCTTCCCCTCCTCAGGGAGCTGCAGAGAGCAATAAGGCCTCTCAGCCTCCTTTTCTTTGAACTAGACAAACCCAGTGTCCTCAATCTCTCCTCACAGGACATGCCTCCCAGCCTTTTTAACAGTTTTGTTGCCCTCCTCTGGATGCTTTCAAGTACCTTAATGTCCTTTTTATATTGTGGAGTCCAGAACTGCACACAATATTCAAGGTGAGGATGCACCAATGCTAAATATAGCAGAAGAATCACCTTTTTTGACCAGCTGGCTATGCTGTGCTTAATGCATCCTAAAATGCAGTTTGCCCTCTTGGCTGCCAGGGCACACTGCTGCTTCATGTTGAGCTTGCTGTCACCAGCACCCCCAGATCCCTTTCTGCAGAGCTGCTCTCCAGCCACTCATCTCTCAGTCTGTACCTGTGTCTGGCATTACTCCATGCGAGGTGCAGCACCCACCATTTTCCTTTGCTGAACTTACAGCAATAAACAGCAAAAATGTAACTAAACTGCTTGTTTGGAAGGAGAGCTTCCAGTCTTCTGTTGGACAAGTGTCTTCTGCAACTGTTTCTGATTCTCATATTAGGTTGAATAAGAACTTGAAGGTACGGACCTTCTTATGGTCGGTCTGGACAGTGCTCCCCCTGTGAACACTGTGGGATCACTAGGAGATAACTGTTATGCAAAAAAAAAAAAACTAGCGATGAGTAAGTTACATTGATCATTTTTTCTTACCATCCTACGAAGACACCAGAATTAAAGGCAAAGAGAGGCAAAAAGCCTTTTCATAGCCCCTCACCCCAGACCTCCTTTTTTGAGGCATTCTTGAGAGTTAGTAATAATAAGAGTTTGCAAACACCAGGTCTACTGTGTAATGCTGCCTTATCGATTTCCATGTCAACAGTTCACACAATGTTTGGGACCTTTTGCTCCAAAATGTAATATGAGCTAAAGGTAAGGTCCATTATCTCACAGCCTCTGGCATTCTGCCTTGTAGAGGTCAAGGATACAGGCACATCATATCACACCGCCCATCTGATCTATTCACTGTTCTGCACCATTCCCCACCATGCATCCCCAGCATCTTCACATCCCTCAGCAGTGTGGTCTCCTGTGGGCTACCTGCCTATACATGCTTATTTTCTCAACTAAGAAAGTTTCCAGTTTTACGACAGTCCTCTTATTTCCTGAATTTATCAGCTCTTGCAGAACCTACTAGTCTCCAGAGTTTATCATTCCTTGGGAAACTTTCACCCTCTACCTTCTCAGCACATACATCTCCTCTCCTCAGCCTATTGTTTTCTTGTAATTATTTCTCCACCCAAACTTACAGGCATATATAAAATTTACATAATCTCACACAACAATAAATATTTGTGACAAGCCGAGAAATAAAGTTAAGAAAAGAGTTATGTAGACACAAGAATTTTGGTTAGGATTCACCTTCCTTCTAAATTTTGACTTCAGATAGTGTTGGTGTCCACATCTGAGCTGGTCATTTAAATGGCTCTCACAGAAGATCACACTACAGATCATCACAGAACACATTTTAGTCATCTACTTGTGAGATAAATTGTGCTGTAGAAGCATTTCTTTCTCTCCTTTGACTGCGGAGGGATGCTGAACAGCAAGCTCAGAGGTAATTACCTGCCTTGTAAATGTCTGAGGTCAGATGAGCTGTCTCTGTCCATTTCCTTTCCCCACACAGGGTGCATGAACAGAAGGACATCATGGTATAACTACACACTGAGTTTTAAGAAGGCAGATTTCTTGACTAATAAGTTGAGTCTTGACTAATTAGTTAATAATAAGCTGCATTTGTCAGTTTTCTTTGTAAGAATTTCACTGTCTTCAAGTAAATGCTGTATGCACAAACTTCCCAGGAAGCTGTAGCCTTCAGCCCTTCAAATCCAGTTTAAAGCAACCACTGTTGTGATTACACCAAGCAAAACAGAGAGAAAAGTTCAACAATGTTGAGGATAAACATTTTTTCTGGGGAACAATAAAAAAAATGTTTTTATTCTGCACAGAATAGGACCAGTGGAAGTTGCTCCAGCTCTTAAAAAAAATATGCACTTTGCTTAACATTTTGGTGATGGTGGCAGGGGTATTTTATGATTCTGCAGTTTTCTTTGTGTACTTTCTACTTTTGTACCTCATTTCCAAAATAAGTGAATGGGAGCCTGGAGATCTGGTAAATATTCCTAGCTCCATTATCGACTTGCTGGAGTAAATTAAGAGGCTTCTAAACCTTCCTGTACTTCAGATATCCCATTTGTGAAATAGGGCTTATCCTTTTGCCTCTATAGAGCACTTTGGGACTTAAGGGGTTATTATCACTACAGCCCAAAGCCAGCAGCACAAAACTATCACCTCTGATGCTGGTGGTCACAAGAGAAACCACAAAAATTATTCCTACCAAAAGCTCAGTAGAGACTATGAAAAAAAAAAAAGATCTAAGCTGTTTAAATATCTTCTCCAGTTTCCCTGTCCACCCAAGAAAGAAAGGAAAGGAAACAAAAAAAAAAAAAGGGCACTTCAAAGGGTCCCCTTGCCCAGAGCATGGAGATCTGAAAGCATGCTGTTCAACATGCCTATAGTTCCAAAGCTAAAGAGAGATCAAAACTGCAGCTCCACTAGCTCTTCCCTACAATAAAGCTAATCACATTAGCCACTTCACAAGAATAAATCTTTTATTTCCATTTCACTTTGATTTTCCTTTTTCATTTTTTATCTTTAACAGGCAATGGTTTGAAAAAAATCTTTAGGTACAAGGATGACAAGTTGGTGGCAGAAGGTGTCTCTAGGATGAGACTGCAAGGTGGATGCCCTGGAAAGGTCACCATCTTATAGGGTAGGGTTAAAATTTGACCCTCTGTTTCATTAATCTGCTTAAGAATGTTTTTCAGCTTTTACAGTGCTTTGGCTTGGAGGAGGCTTTTGTTTTGAAGCTCCCCTCTTCATCATTTAGAGACAAATATATACAGGAAAGAAAAATAAAATGTAAGCAGGAAGATTTTTCATTTTTTACAGCTCAGAGTTTTGTGAGTGCAGAGAAGAAAGAAGTTTGGTCTGATATTGCCTGAGCCCCTCCCAATAAAAGCCAATAACTATATATCAAAGAAGACAGGAGACAACAACACCTAGAAGCCAATGAAACTAAATGTGCTATCATTTCATTAACACTTTAATTCAGCTATATGAGCCTCATTCTGTACACTGAGACCTCTGATGCAGTTCAGATATGTCCAAAGTAGAATCATTTACTGACTGTGAGGCTCGTGTTAGTCCTTGCCACCTAATTTGCAATGCTTTGCACAAGCATGCATTATGTTCTGTTTTAATGTTGTTGAGAATGAGGCTCCTGATTTTTGGTAAAGTGTAAAGAAACATATTAAGATAAATGTAAATATGCAGAGATATGGCTGTCATTTAAGGCAAGTTTTTTTTTTTTCTCCACATCAACAATTTTCCATTTATTACTGCGTGAATGATTTTGGCAGGTAGCATCTCAGTTTCCCAGACCCTGAACTAGCTTTCTTTCCTAACTAGGGGTGGGTGAAAGGAAGGAAAAAAAACCAAATTACTCTAGAAAAAGCAGCAAATGAATTCCTGTGCTCTGAAAATCTTTCCAGCTTCTGGTATGCACAGCACATCAACCCAGTTTGTTGTCCCCTGAAGGGAGCTATTTATTCATGGCAATATTAATCATTTTTTCCATTGTTTTCTCACCCCTTCCCTCGCAAAATCCTTCTTTCCCTACCTTGTTCATTTTAAAGGCATTAAACAAAATTTAACCTAAACAGTCAAATTATGCCGTCAGTTTCTTGCTGCAGTCTCATGCAAATGAATACCTGAGGAAAACTGTGCTGGATTTAAGAGGACTACCTCATTCTATAATTGTTTAGCTTGGGTAGAGCTCTACAAGCATGAAAAGGACAATGGTCTTTTTCTTTTTCTTTCTCTTTTTCTTTTTTTTTTCTTTCTCTTTTTCTTTCTCTTTTTCTTTTTCTTTTTCTTTTTCTTTTTCTTTTTCTTTTTCTTTTTCTCTTTTCCTTTTCCTTTTCCTTTTCCTTTTCCTTTTCCTTTTCCTTTTCCTTCTTTTTTTTTCCTTTTCTTACAATTGTTTCCACATCTGCAATTGCAGTTCAGGGCCAGAGACTTGCTGTTCATGAAAAATTAGAATGTGCAGCATGTTGAGGAAGGAGCTGAAGTTTGCAGAGAGATGTGAAGATCTCAGGTTCTGTGGTTTGCGTGGGTGTGTGCCCACAGCTTTTTCTGTCCTCTGAATACAAAGGTTTAAGGAAGCACATGCTGCCTGGCTCCCTGGTACAAAGGCAAGGGGATTTGCAAAGCTCTTGTCACTGTTGTAAGTCAAGGGGTGATTTTGATGAGGACTATTAGCCTAGAAAAAAAGATTACACCCACAAGAATTCAGGCATGGCATGGGGTAAGGGGAAGAGAAGAGATTCCCATATGAGCTCCACCTGCACTGATCAAGGAAAGTCAAAATGCTCTGGGCAAAGTCAAGTGCATAAATGGTAGTGTGGGAGTGCACTTTGTTCTGTGTGCTATGCCTTTCCTAAGCTGGGGGAGGAAGGCTACATAAGCACATATGTGACATGGTCCGATTCTCATCATGGGACAAAATTCAGAGTCTACTACAAGCCCATCCCTATTTCCTGTCAGAAAGAAAACAAAGGATATACTAATGTTATTTAAAAGAATGGAGAACCAAATATGATATTTAAAAAAAAAAAAAAATCTTAAATTTTCTTTTTCTTGTTTATTTCAAGAATTAATTAAAAAAATGCAGATATTTATGTTTTAGGTATCCAAAAATTACTAGTAGTCATGAATATGAACAGTTGAAATGGGTCTACAGTTCATTCTAAGAAAATAAAGCATGGAAATAGCTCCAACATTACACAAAACAAAGTATAGGCAGCACAAATTCATAAAAATATATTACAGCAACACTGTGCTATATGATTTTGCCACATGTGTTAGAAAGTGTAAGAATAATAACAAGTCTCTCTTCCTGGAGAAATGCAGTATGACTCAGGCATCAGGCAAGGGTTCACTGCTGTGATGTGATAGAGCTGTCACCTTTTGATACGTGATGCCAAAGAAAAAGAAAGATTCATAGCTCTCTTCTCAATCAATTTTAATTAGATTGAGAGAGGAGAAGGTTGGCTGTGGAGGGGGAGCCACCATATGCTTGTGATATCTGAAAATACACAGACAAATACAATAAGACATTGCTACTTCTGTGTTCAGGTCTATCTGTTGCCCTTTTTCTAGTATACATTTAATAAAGAGGTCAGTGGGAAGAAAAAAAAACAGAGCAAGTAATATCTCTATGACTGGTCCGGGACCAGCTGTCTTAGCTGGAAATTCTGGACGTTTACCCAATACATACATTATTTTTAACTAAGAAGGCCCTAATCCTACAAATGCAAGCAGGTTTGTTTAGCCTCTCACATACAGATTATTTAATTGATTTCAGGGGGCTGCTTTCACTGTTAGCATTAGACATCTGCTTAATTCTTGAAGTAGCAGCACCCTAATTTTCTTTTCCAAATAAGCCTCATGACGCATGAAGTAATAACTGACAGACAATAACTGTGTGAAATTAATTCACTCCATATGTGTTTACAAGGCTAAGAAAGAAAACTAATAGAAAGAGAAATGCAGTTTTCAAAAATCTGTCAGGCAGAAGCTGGTTCACAGGAGATTCATAAACCATCTTATGAGCAGTGTAAAATGCTTTGTCAGGGCATTTGTGCCATGCTCATCCCTAGGGTAATCCTCCTGTTTGATGTAGGAATTAAGGAGGAGAAAAGGAGGAAAGGAAAAGAGCATGGGAAAATCGGCAGAACGGTCCTGCAATTAAGGTGTTGAGCTGTGATTTAGTGTCCTGTTCATTTTCTCTCTAAAATGGCAAACATCCTTTGTAACCTTGGGAGTTACTTTTCTATAGACTAAAGAAACAGCACTCATTATGGGAGCACTGGATACCTCAAAGCAGCGGCAGACCCCAATAATCCAATGGAAAACATTGCTCATTTCAAGATGATCTGTGGGAGGATGTGAAGACTTCTACTGCCACTTTCTACTTGGTCTTAAACAGAGCTTTCTCACACAAAAGCCAAAATAACGCTAAAGTAAGCAATACCCCTGGCTCTCCTACTTTTCATGGTAAGAAATTTTGCAAGGCATACTTACGTCGTATTTTCATTGGTTGGTTTCTTCATTTATTTTGTTTTATTTTATTTTTCAAGAAAGGCAGAGGTGGAGGACAAGAGGGATGGAAGGCTTGAAGACTCAGAGTGAAAATAAGCAGACCATGGAGTAGGAGCTTTTTGGAAATGTGACACCTTCTAGTGGGGGCACAAAGCAGCAGCTTGAAATAGCATAATTGCAACATATGCCTTTGAAAAATAACATGCAATGATTGCAACCCATGAGAGAGCCACCAGAGAGCCAAGGTCAAGTTGCATGAACAGCCTTAACTGTGGCATTTCATAAGTTTTACATATTTTGACTTTATAGCCTTACCATTTTTTTCTTCTACTTTCTATTATTTGTATAAAACACTTTCAGCCTGCACATTATTCATTGGTGTGGTGTTTAAAAGTGAAATAGAATGAAACCATGTTGGCAATGCATGTTTGTGTGGCAAAAAAAAAAAAAAAAAATTGCAGGGGAAGTCTTCATGATATTTCTGTGGCATTTTGTTTTGAGCAACTGCAGAGTGAAATATCACCCTCAGGACAGAAAGAAAAGTCATCTCAGTGTTAAACAAAGAAATTTCAGCCTTTGGCTCCAGGCATTGCATCATAATCTCAGTAACCCTCTATCCTTAGGCGATGTTTTACCAAGGTTTTCCTCCACAGTCACTATTTATAGGCTGGGAGAGAGTGCAGACAGTGCGGTATGTTACATGCACATGGTGGTTTGTTTGGGGTGTATGTGAGGAACTTGAGGTTTGTTCCTAACAATTCAGACAGCTTTATTTTATGTTCTCTGAACATGTACATGCAGAAAGCTTTTTTCCTAACAATTCTAGATAGAATAGTGAGAGGTGTTTCTCATATCAAATGATACTGGGAAAAAAAAAGAGAAAAAAAAAAAAGAGAGAAGAAAAGAGAAAGAAGACTTTCAGAGACCTTTCTCTTTTTCACATTCTCAGTTCTGTAAGTAAAAAACCATATCCATCCAAAAAAAAGTCAGTCAAGTGACCCTAGTGAAATTTTACATGGGTGTAACTGTAATTAAAATTCATTCCACTACATCATTTTTTCCTTAGTGATTTGTGAAATGTATGGTACAGTGGACCACATTTGAGGCAGAATTCATTTGATCAACCTTAACCATGTAAAGTCACAGATAATCCAAGCTGGGCACTAACAAGCATCCTCTGCGGAGTTAGTGAAGAGCAATAGCCAGTTCATTCCAACTGAGAATGTACATATAGGAAGCTTTGCCTTTGGAGAAATGTCTTTCTGTTGATGATATGGATAACCTGGTGCATAAATATTTCTTTTTTGGACAGATGAGGTAAAGTATGATATGGGATCATAGGGTCATAAGAAAATTCAAGTTGGAAGGACCCTCTGGAGCCTCTACTCAAAGTAGGTCTGCCCTGACATCAAAGCAGGCTACACAGGGCTTTGTCCAGCCTAGAGAAAGACTGGAGACTTTGCAACCCGTCTGAGGTGCCCATTCTCCTGGCCAAGCAGTGGAGCTGCCCTCCTTTCCTTGTCTCTCAAATCTGTTTTTTTATCACATAAAAAGTTATTTGGGGAGGGAACGTCAGGGGTTTGTGTAGTCCAACCTTCTACTCAAAATATATGCCATCTTTTCGAGGTGATAGAGTACTTCATGGCATATGTCATTAGCTAAGAACCTTGACATTATAAAGGGAAAAACATTTTCTCCTTTGTCATTGATATGGAAAATAGCTGTTTGTAACATACACTTGTCCTTTGGAAACTACTGATTTAGATGGCAAATTGGCCCCTTTAGATGTAAGAGAAATTATTAGTAAGATGTGTCTATTTCAGGGGAAGAACAAAGGAGGAACTGTAGCTATAATGTAACCAGGGGGATGAGAAGCAATTAGAGGATGTCAGTGAGCCGGCCTGAAGGAGAAGGAAAGAGTTGTTTTGATGAAGACTGGGTGCTGGGAATGATCTTATTTAATGTTTTCACTAATAAACTTACCAGAAATTCAGAGGACGCTAATTAAACTGATGACAAAAACCAGGAGATATCACCGATAAAGAGGACTGCAATCTACTGAAATAGTTGAATGGGAACTGAAATAAGAGAGATGGGATGAAATTTAATACTTCTAAGTTATAAGGTCACATACTTGGAGACTAGGAACAATTTATTCTAGTAAAGCTGCAAGCTTTATGGTGCAAACAGATGATAGAAAAATATACTATGGTATATTAGTCAGAGTATGGCTGTGAGCCATCAACATGGAAAAGAAAAATGTGATTCTAGGGCATATCAGGTGGAATGCATCAAATAAATATCAAAAATTTTTAATTTTGCCATCCAAAGGAGAATTTTTTTCTCATCTGTGGCTGTGCATACAGTTCTGGCCACTCCTGTTCAATAAAAATATTTAACATTTAGTATTAAAATTTTGTTTGGTAAAAGAAGGAAACTGAAATGAGATGCAAGTGAGAAAGAGAGATTCCACTGATGATCTAGTCTGAGAATAAAGATTGGGACTGGGGCAAACAGACAGCCAGGCTTTAAATTTCCAATCTTTAGAACAGCTAAGAAAGCATAATCTAAAATTGCACTTGATTGATCTGTGCTTCCTTCTGTAACATTGTTATAAATGTCATATATGCAACCAGTATTCTAACAAAAAAAAGTGTGGAGGGGGGGGGCTTTGTTTTCTGAGAATAAAGTGTTTTCCTCTTTAAGCTCATGTTATATTAAGAGAGCTCAGGTCAGCATGACAAACACAGACATAATCATTCCTCCGCTGCAACAGATTCAAATGAGACCAATTCACTATCAAAACCATGGGGATTGCAACCTGGCACTTGCTGGGGATTCAAGGAGCTAGCCTGAAAGACACATAGTGGGACCAGGCAAGCAGTGAACAGAGAATAATGTCTCCTGATAGGGTGTCAACCAATATGCCATTTGCCAAAAGCATATTGGTTTGCTAAGGGAGAAACGTCCCACAAGGCTGAATAGCTTCAGATTATCAAAACGACATACACCACTGAGCTTTGTGTATTATCTCCCAGTTAACCCAAGTTACACTTTTTTCCTAACAAGACAAAATGATCTGTGAAATCTTGGAAATGAGTTTCTTTTCCTTTCTGTCATAGTGTTTTCTGTCTTTTTTTTTTTTTTTTTTTTTTTGGGGGGGGGGGTGGTTAAAAGACAACTGAGAATACAAAAAGATCAGGAAAAAGACCTGTTTTCATTTGCTGTTGGTGCTGCTGCACTCAAGATGAGGGTTGGACTGGCAGAACATGTGATAACAGTGGTTCAACCCTTGTGGCTGGAATTGCATAGTTTTAAAATGAGGTTTTGTACACAGAAGACTCTAGGCAGGTAATGAGGAAGCTGGAGATTAAGGCAGGGACTGAAAGAAAACAAGTGGCCGGGCCTAAAGCTTGCCATCTGGGATTTTGATAAATTAAAGAACTTACATGACCATTCTGGGCTTTATTAAATTGCATTTAAGCAGTGACAAGACCAGTAAAAGAAAGAAATATCCATCAAAGTTAAAAAAATAAAAATAAAAAGGGAGCAGTCTGTGTATGAAAGGCCCCTGTTGTGCTGTGGAAACAGGAGAGTGCTTTTCATAAGTCAAGTCTTTTCTCTTCTGAAGACCATTTTCCATTGCAACAGGTTATGTATTCTGATTTTTTTCCTTTTGAAAATCAGCTAGTTCCAGTGGTAGGACACTGGAGACCAGCTTATTTAGCAAAAAAAAAAAAAAAGCCAATTTATTTTAATTTTCATCATATTTGTGCACAAGTTTGAGTCATATAGCATAAGCATACTAGCAGGTGTCCACTAAGGAGCTTCTCAAGTGCACGTTTCTTGAGAAAACATCCACAGAGGAGCCTAGGAAAAAGAGCTGCAATTCCCTCTTTACTGTGGTCTTCCACAGCAGTAATTCCACAAACTTCAGCATCCTGACTGCAGGCCCATATGAAAGCAGTCTTGGCAAGCAGGAATTGAACAGCACTGTAGTGTTGGTATGCATCCTGGAGCAAAGGGAAGGAAAAACAAAAATCAAAATTAAGCCACATTGAAGGTCATATTTAAGATGGAAAATTACAAGGACTCACTGCTGTGGTGTTATAATCCATCCTACGCATATTCTAATTTTTCTTACTGTTAAATTTTGAATGTGTTGCACAAAGAGATTACGAAATTGCAAAGTGTCTGAGGATCAAAACATTCTTCCTCCCTCTCTCTTGAGGAGTAAAGCCTGCCTATAGTCCATGCAGTGGTAATGCGAGCAAATACACACACCTCAGAAAAAGGAAAGAGAACAAAATCCCTAACCTAGCTTTTTTCTGTATGTCAAAAAGTATCTCAGTGAACTCAAAATTAAGTGGAANGGGAGGCGGGGAATACAAAGATAATAACAAGCAGAAAAGCAGACAAATTGAGGGTAACAGCACACAATGTAATAATCATAATGAGAGCAATTGAATTGCAGCTTGAAAGGTCACAACTAGGTGGATGCCATGCAAGTCTTGAATCCATGTGTTTGTACGGAAGCCACAAAGCCAGATGCAGCCCCTCCGTACACAGCCTCCATTTCTATCTGTGCTTGGAGTTCCCAAGGGCACAGTCACCTACGTTGTCCCAGACCTCCTGGAGGGATCTCACTCTCAGCTGCAGTGCATAAAGACTTCCTCTTACGGTGCTCTGCCTCCACATACTGCCCTGCCTTCCATGGGCGGTGGCTTAAACATATGCTTCAGCCCCAAATCCAGATGTATTTCTACTTCATTAAACAGCCACTAGGCTAGGATTTATTGATGAGCACTTTATAATCAGCTGATGGAAGGGTTTTTATGTGAATTGCTGGTGGACATGCTAAACAGAAATATGGCATTAATTGAATTATGCTGTTGTCTGGGATAGATCATTGCATACATAAAAGCACAGACCTGATGGAGGTCTGACTTACTCCAATGTATAAAAGCAGCTACAGGCTTTGTGCAGCAGTTAGCACACAGAATGTTTCTCAGTCACCAAGGTTCACAGCAAAAGCTCAGCACAAATAACAGCATGAAGCTTAGAGTTACATGAGCAAAGAACTGATGTAAGAAGATCATTGGCTGCTATTTGTTCTCCTCCTAATTTTCCCATTACTTATCTTTACAAGCAACAGTGCTTAACTTAAAGTTAACAGTAAAAATATCTGCATTCAAGTTGCACATCAGATCACGCAATCATGTCTGTGCGCAGGGGCTAGCATTACCATTGCCTGCCTAAGTCCAAAGCTCAGAGTCACTTCCTAGATAGTTAAGTTAGGTGTTTAGTCAAAGCCAATTACCTGTGCTCCTTCTATAGCTAATGGAAAACATTAGGTAATGCCAGAGGTGCATTCATCTTATCCTTAAAAACACATGCTTTCTTAAGATAAGATGCCTAATTTTGCAAAGGCTGAAGATAAGCAATGTGATTCTCATCTCATCTGACCGTATGTCCATGGATAAGTGTGTCAGATGAGAATAAGTTGTGGCATGAGTTCAGAGCATAGGTTGATTTTGCACCTCTGGATTTATCCCAAGATGTTTTAACTGATTTATTACTGTGTTCCTCTTGATAACACTAAAAATACAGCATCCTGTGCTCCTTTATTATCTGGAATGAAGAGAATTCTGACAATAACAAGATGTTCTTTCCACTTGCATTTGGCTTCCCACCAAAGGCCTTCTGCATCTTTGAATGAGCATGGGATACCCCTAAGAAAAAAGTATGTGCAGAGAAGAGCAAGTTTCAGTATGTCAGTGTCTGGGTAAAGTATATGGGTTCATTTCTCAGCAGCTTTCTGGAAAGCACAAACCACACAAACCACCAGTATGTGGTTATTTGAAGGAAAAAGCATTACTATATCTATGTGCACCAAGACCTTTCTCTTGCTGCACTCCAGTCCAGAAGTTGCATAATCGCATTAGCGCATTAGTACTTCTGGAGAAGACTAACTGTGTAAGACTTACAGGGCTTTATGGTTTCCTGACAGGAGCTGGCTCATATCCAGGCAGCTGAGAGCTTGGGCAGAGGAGGCTGGAACTGTCTGCACCACCCATGCAGGCGTGACCTTGGTTACCTTTAAATCTGCAGTGAAACATCTGACCCCTTTTAAGGAGGGACAATAGGCAGCACTGCTGTTTGACCATGTCGTCGGAGCAACTGTGATTTAGCTTATAAAGAGAGTGAAGGTAGCTGGCCAAGTTCTTGCTTTCCAGCAAACAATAAAATCCATGTCTGGGTTTTAAGCACCAGCTCGGAACAGTGAGGGTAGCTCAGCTTGCAGGTTGTGAATCCAGGCACAGGGAAAGGCAGGCAGATAGATATGGAAATAGTGTCAACAAAAGCAATACATATTAAAGTTAATAAGCATCACAGAGAAAATGCCAAGAGCAGGTGAGCTGTTCCTGGTTATGCAGCTACTTGAGTAACTTCCAGCAGGTCATGGGCATGAAAGGAATGCGGGAACCACCTGGGACAGTGACTGAGGACACCAGCTGGAGATTAATTAGATTAATTGCAATTAGAAGAGATTTTCAGAAGCACCTATAGTATGTTTGATCCTCAGCCCCATTGCCTTTGAAACAGTCAGTCCCCTGGAAACCCCCACTTTGGCCCTTCATAAAGCAGTTAATAGCCAGGAAGATGAATGTATTTACAGTGCCCTCTGCACACTCTTAGGGGAACCAAGGGACATGGGCAAAGCAAATCCTCAGTGGCAGAAATGTGGCCTAGAAATCAAACTGGAATCTTACCCTTGTCTCATCTACTTGTCCTTGTTTTGTTTCCAATCCAGATAGCAAGCCCAGCCTGTCATACCTGCTCCAACAAGCACAGAAGCCTCCCTGTGGTCCATATGCTAATTTTCAATCCAATACCCTTACACATTTCTGTGATATTTATTACACTTTAAAGGTTTCTCCTTTCTCTTACTGGTTCCACTGTTCTGCCCTGACAAGGCATAACCCTATTTTTCAAAGGTCAGACTATGTTAGTCCTTTTTGGCTTTAGAAACCGTAAGCTTTTCAAGGTGGTTGTCTCTTCTGGCTTCAAAAACTATAAACTCATTGGATGTTTCAGTGGAAGAAATATTGTAACTGAATATAAGTCAATGACTCTTTTCTTCTTCCTATCTTTTTCTTTTTTTTTTTTTTTTGTTCCACTAGGTACAGTAAAAACATGGTCTCTCAAGCTGTTGGCAACCAGTCCCAGCAACGAGGCTGTATCTCTGCTTTGGGGATGGTTATGTTTTTTATTTCCAGCCACGTGCACTCGCTGTCAAATTCATGTCATTTTTATTTAATCTGATTCTCTATCAAGCTGATTCTGTCTCCTAAGCCTTCCTGTCTTCCAGCTGGGCATTTTTTAAGCAGTGATTTGCAAAACATTAAAGCAGGCATATAAATAAATTACTGTCTGGAGAGTGAGTCATCATTATTTAATAGGAGACTGTATCACAAGTAGTGGCTGCATGTTTGCAAAGCAGGCCCATGGTGACCCCAATTTTATCCTGCAATTTTCTGCTGCTCTCCACCTTCCTGAAAGCTTGCCCTGTTCTATCACATCCCATGATATTTTGCCTGCTGGTAACTGAGGCTCTTGCTCTGGACTCCTGGTGTTACAGGAGCTAAGGGGAGGACAGAGAAGCACACTAAGACCTGGGGCACAAGTGCTGCCCTGTTGTAACACTGGTTCTGAAGAGACACTTAGGGTTCCATTAATCACTAGTTGCTGGTGAGCTGAAGGGCATCCAGAGCACATGGATGAGACTCTGGGTGCACACTAGAGTGCACAGGCTTCCCTTAAAGAAAGTATGGCCTGTGCCATATCCCTGCTACTAGCAAAGATAGTCATCTTAATAGGTTGTTTGTATTTGGTTATGGTTTATCTGGAAATGGGAATCATTAAAATGCCTTTACAATAGGACAACCAAAGCTACTAATGAGGTGTAATTATATATATATGTAATATACATATATAATTAAAAATTATAAATTGACAAGTCCTTGACAACCTGTAGTGAGCTAATCTCATGGCATTGCTCACAAGTGCTAGGAGTATTCAGTGCCCTTTCTGAGCTAAATGCATATTTGGATAATACATTTCCTTTCTCAAGCTCTTCCTGCAACAAGATAGCACATTCATCATTTCTTGGCAGTATTTAAAATAGAATTTTAAAAGACCAATTGAAACCCATTTGCCCTATAGCCCATGGTAATGACCATTACTACAAAATGTGAGTATATATATTTGATATGCTGAGAAGTGCCAGTATCCTATATTCTAATGCACTTGCATCCAGTGCTAAACTACTGTGAAGGTTGATGATATTTTGCTGGAAAGGCTGAGGAGTATATGCACATCTCATTTAACAACCCACCTGGTGTTGATATTCATGTACTAAACTTCATAAGCAGGTGATAAATTGCATTTTTATGCCTTCCTCACCTGCATCGTACCCTTTAGTCTATTTCCATCTCTGAGTTTCTTCCAACTTTCAAAATCTCTGAATGGCTTCAAGCAGTCAATATATTATCTTAAATACAAATATGTGAAACTTCTGGGGATTTTTCTCCAGTTTGTCTAAACATGGTATTTTTCTTGCCTGAGCTTAGGGTGCTCTCAGTTGGATGCAAAATGAACAATAGTGTTTCTATGCAAGTCGAAAATCCAATATCTTATGATTCATTGAGTCCATAAGCAAGTAAGGGAATTTTGCCATTGCAAAATGAAGATGCCCAGCTCCATAACAGGTGCAGCATTTGCACCTAGATCCCAAACTATGAGATTCATAATGTGTGTTGTGTTCCAATTATGGAATCATTGTTTTATCTTATTTTGCATTAACGGGTTTTTAAACAGCTGCTCATATTTCCCCTACCTCTTGTATCCTTTTTAGCTGGACTAAGGGTAACCAGAGCACATCACTGCAAGTGTGGGCAGTCCTGCTTCCCTCTTCCCCACGTTACAGAGTTGTCCAAAAGTCAAGAGATTCTGAGAACAGGAACATTTAGGACTTCTTTTTTTCTAGCTGTAAATAGTTTCTAGAGGGCTCTCTAGCTTCCAGGTTACTCTTACTGCTTCACGTGAATGCCTGTTCACTACTCATTGGCAGGAAAACATCTCTGGTCAGAATCTTAGATAGCGGAAATAGCTATATAACGGAGACTGGCTGATTTTTGCCAGCTGATGATCTGAAACAAGGTATTTCATCATTGAAAAGTTTCCATTTCTGAGTAGACAGAGAAGAGAAACACTGTGTGATTTAAACAACAGCTCTAGAAGCAATTAGTTTGAAGTTAGAATAGGGAAAATATGATAACTGCATTTCACAAGTAGCCTTGAACATTCAGGCCTAGTCCAAGATCACTTTTCTTCCATTTTAGAATGTTTTATGTAGATGTCACTGAGATCATCTCCATAACATGTGAACACTTTCCAGTACCTTGGTGATCAACATGATATCATTTGTCACATTTGTTCCTATCCTGACTCTTTAGCAAAGCAAGTGTGTGAAGTGAAGTACCTCTCTTCAAAAGGTTTGTGGGGTTTGTTTTGTTTTAACTTTTCAGAATAGTATTAATTAGGGTATGAGGAGGCTGGGTGTCTTTTAGTAAATTGATATATTTTCATGAACAGAAAAAAAATTAAAAAAAAAAAAATCAAGCAAGTATCTTGTACTTTGACAGGAAGGTAGTTAGATTTATAAGAATACTGTCCTGGCCTCAATGAATTTGCTGCACACCTGACCTTTTACTGTATTGAAGAAAGTCATAGTGTGGCAAAGAAATGAACATTTCAGCCATGATATTTACTCTGGAGATTTACATGGTCTTTTAGTTATTCCGAGCCTACATCCTAAGTCTTGAAGATAACAAGTGAGTTCATGAATATAAAACAAATATGTCTTATTTTTTCTTTAAAATAGTACAAATTTATAATCAATCTATTTTAGTCAAAAAGCTGTGTTCATTAAAAAAAACTAGTCTTTTTAATGGTGAAAAATGGAAAAAAAAGTCTTTCATAGATCCTTATTTCACTCCTCAGACTATTAAAAATGCTACTCAAAGAAATCAGGAAGAGAAGCTAATACATCTGCAGAAAAGCAAAGTGATAAAGAGATTAATACATCATAAGAGAGACAGCCAGAAAGAGAGAGGAGAGAAAGGGAGAGCTGAGAAAGGTAGGTAACAGATGTAGAAACTGTGTACAAGAGCCTCTGGGCCAGATTTTTACTGAGGAACTTGTACCCTCAGACCAACTCCAAAAGTAAAAATATTGTGCTCTCTCAAAGCCCTGAGGAGAGGAGGGAAAATTATATTTCCTTTTTTTTTTTTTTTTTTTTCTAAGGGAAAAATGCCTTATTTTGTCCTTTGGGATGACAACACTGAACGGTACTGAGTGATCCTGACTCTCTGTTGTTCTTGCATTGCTATTTTGGCTACTGTTTTACTCCTCAAATCCTTCTTCTTGCAGAAAGCCAGGCTTTTGGCTGGTACCATGACAGGAAAATGGACTAAGCACTCACCTGAGGTCCCTTTTAATGCAGTGTTTCTTTGATTGGTGCAGGAGGAAGGGAGAATTAGAGAACAAAGTACCACAGAGGGAGTCAATGGAGGTTGTAATATTTGCATTAGGATTACTTGGCCGTGGGACTGATCCTGTGGCTTCCTTAAAGCACAAGACTTTGTTGTATGAGTTTAAGATCTTATGTCAGCACTGTGGGGCAATCTAAGATTCTTCCTGTGTGCTTCTAGAAGAGGAGAAAAACACTTGGACAAGGATTTAATCACAAAGGAAGAAAAACAAATCCTAGAAGTTCCTTCTACTCTGTTAAAAAGAGGCACCAATGCATGGAAAGTAGTTGTGTTCCACTTGCAGCTAGGGTGAGGGGGCCAGAATGAAGGTAGAAAAGTACGTTTCACCCTTACACTTCTTGTCTTTTGAATGTGGAAAAAACCTTCACCCTCTCCCACCCCAGACAGCCAAAGGCAGCAGAGACCTGAAGAAGGACAACACTGGCTTTTCTGTGGCTGCTTCAGCCAAGTATCCCAAACAAGGTATTGCATGATAATCATTGCTAATTCCTTCTCTATACTATAGAGTAAGGATGATGATATACAGAGATATCTTGCTCTTGAATAGTGCTACATGAGTCAGGGGACGGAGTTACTGCCTCTTGCTGAACAGTCACTTCCAGAGCAGGCAGATGAGTTATTAGAGAAAAATGTGAGACCTACGAAAAAATTAATTTTAAAAAAATAAAAAGACCCCATTACAAACACCTCATATTTGGTTTCTGTTTCTTCTCCTTCTAACTTCCTTGGAGAGTAATCCTATTCACAAACACAACTTAGATGTCCATTCCTATGCAGATGAATCATAAATCTGGCAATCTTCCTCTTACAAAATTGACTCTTCCTGCTCATGCCGACATCTTGGCCTCACACTTATTCAGCTGTTAAGCCAAACACAAAATAATTAAGACATGTTTCTTCATCTTTCCTCCAGACCCTCCCTGTTACTTCTTTTTCTCTCTCTGTGGGCACAATCACTCCTCTGCTTTTTATTCAGACCCATCAGATGTTGTGTGGGTCTGTCTGCCCCCACAGCCAGGAGCTGCCTCCTAAACCTCCTCCAGCAGTTTAGTAGAGCCATGCTACCTACTCTGCCGGGCTGACCACCTCTGTTTCATTCCTTCCTTGTGCTTCCCTCTGACTCACTTGTCTCCTTTTATTCTCAGAGCTAATCTCTCAATGCCAAAACATCAGCTCCTACCCGTCCACCCACCCTTTGCACATACTATCCTTGCTCAATAGAGTCTTGGTCAATGATGTTGAGATGGAGATGTGACAACCATAAAAACTATAAATAACAAGGGTAGCTTGGGTATATCTTTAGTTCCGGACTAAAAGTTTTTAACCTAATCCTCTTGAGATAGAGTAAGGGGATGGATCAATCCAGAACAACTCATTTTCAGTCCAGTCTTTCAGCATGAATTGACATAACTCACAATGACACCTGTGGGAGCAAAAGAGCACAAGCCATGTTAAGCCCAGTCAGAAGAAAATAATGTATGTTGCTATTTTGTTTCCATGCATTGATTCATGCCACCTTATTTGAATTTGTTTTGTTTGTTTGTTTGTTTGTTTGTTTGTTTTGTTGTTCTTATTCAGTTGCCTGTACCTTAGGAAAACACATACAAGCTGTGTTTATAACAGAAATCTTTTTTGTTTGTACACATAGGTGGAAATTCCTATGCCAGTAAATCCTAATAGTAACATCTATTAATTTTACAAATTTGGGTTGTTTATATAACCAATTCAAACTATTTTACAACAGTCAAAAATATGCCAAACATTTCCTAACTTACAAAAACTGTGATTAAACTCAGTTAGGATTCAATAAGCTCTTCAGAGGTTAATTAAATTTTTATAGATTTATTCTTCATTCAGTGCTGTAAAAGGCTCTTCTGTTTGGCTATCATTGCCAAGTTGATGATGGGGGAAATTGAGAACCCTTATCTACATCAATCTTCTGTGTTGCCAGACATTGAAATAATTTGCAGAATATCAGTATGGCATGAAATACGGAAAGAAGGAAGAGATGGGACTAAAGCTGAAAGATGCTTGGGTGATCTGTGGGCTATCAGGAATGTTAGACAAGCACAATGGAGATATTGGAACTTTCTCTTACTGGGAATTAGCTACAGAAGAATGAACATTTCTAATCTCACTTTCAGACAAAATGAAACTGGCCTGAGCTTTCAGGCCACTTCTCCACTGGCTAAACAAGAGTGGGATGTGGCTATGTCAATTCCATGAAAATATTACAGACAAAAACAGTAGTCAAGCATAGACTTGGGTTCTGTGCCTTTCCAAACTACTGGAAAGGCTATTACCTTCCAGGCTACTGGCAGCAGTAGTATAGATTTCTCCAATATATCATCTAGAAAACCCAAGTGGGGACAGGTATTTTCTTGAACTAGATGTAAGACAGGCAGGTAGCAAAGCAAAGTAGTCAATATCCCAGGAGGATTATAATCAACATAATACATACATAGCAGGTGGTCGTGATGAAAAAAAAAAAAAAAAGAAGAAGAAGGCTGAGAGATTAAGATAACAATATAAAGAGTACTTTGAATGTGAAAGCTTCAGCTTCTGCTTAATCTACTCTGTAAGTCCCCTGTGCAGCAAAGCTGAAAACATGCTTAAGTCCATCTCTCTTCAGCAAAGCACAATGGCACGTGTTTAATTTTTAGTTTGTGGTGAAGTGTTCTGTTAAATATGGATTGACTGCTGAATCTCAGCCTGAGGATGTTGTTAAGATAGTGGTTAGAGGAGATCCAGTTAACATTATTTATTAAAAAGCTTTTAACAGCATTTCTTACAAGAATCTCCTTAAGAAACTAATCTATCATGGGGTAAAGTTCTGCCTGGGGTTAAAAACTGGTAGAAAGATAAAAAAAGGTCAGACTTGATAGTCACATTTCATCGTAGAAGGACAATTGTCACAGGAATCCACAACAGGAATGAAATAGTATTGTGTTGCCTACAGGGATAATAACTATGTTCACTGAGTAGTCTGAAAAGTGTCTGGGAATAGTTTTTTTGTTTTGTTTTGTTTTGTTTTGTTTTTCCAAAAGTTATTACAAATTATAGCATACTTACTTTTTTATTTTATTTTATTTTATTTTATTTTATTTTATTTTATTTTATTAAGAAGGTGTAGATAATGAATATCCTGAATATTCCAGTTAAGCTGTGGATCTCTTGCCTCAAAACTGTATTTAATAGCTGAACTCCTTGGAGGATAGCTCTTGCTTTCTTTTTGACTTGGAAAATATCTTGTATAGTCCCAGCAGTAGCTGAGACAAATAGCAATAAATATTGTTAATAATCTGGAACAAGGCCTTTAGCAGCAAAACAATTTTTTTTGCCAGGAAAATTGTATTTTATGTGACATTTTTAGATCAGCCAAAACTAAATAAGACTTTGGAGAATTCTAGATGGCCAGACTAAACTGCACAACATTCATGACAGATGAAGTTCACTGCAGATAAATTCAAGGTGGTGCACACTGGAAAGGACGATTCACCTGCTCATACGCATAGCTGAGTTATAAATTAACTGTAATCACTCAAGAAAAAGATCTTGCTGTCACTGAGGACAACTCCATGAAAACATCTGCTCAGTGCACAGCAGTGATCAAGAAGCAAACAAAATGTCAAGATGTATTAAGAGAGGGTTACAGTATAAGGCTGGAAGAATTATAATGCCATGGCCATGCATGTGTGCACTCACTTTGAACACTGTGCCCCATTGTGGTCACCCCACTTCAGAAGTAATTTACTGGAAATGGAAAGGATTCGGGAAAAAAAAAAAAAAAAGCCACCATCTTTAAACAAGGGCTAGGTAAATTTCCTAGGTGAGGGTAAGTAGCACAAACATATCTATTGAAAAGCTCAGTTTCCCCTCTCATACACTACAACACATTATGGGGTTGGCCACTGTCTAAAAGACAAACTGACAGAAGTCACTTTTTGAGAATTTTTCTACAATTAACATGTGAAACCTATTCCTACAAAAACTGAGCTCAAGAACTCAACCACTTTCAAAAATAACTGTCAATAACATTGAAACTTAGAGGTAGGTAACACAAAGAAGGAATATAACCAATCAAATAGATGCCAACCAAATGGAAGATAAGGATATTTGTAGGAAAAATCCAGGTTATTGAATGTATACCATATGCATTAAAGACTTCTCTGTCTTTTTACACTGCATTTTACACTAGTATATCCTGAAGAATGCATCACATGGAGATGTATCATAGCTAGCACATGTAGAGGTACATCAGTGGAAGAGCACAATAACAAATTTTTGCACTACAAGCTACTATACAATATTTCCATATTGTATTACTCAAGGTATTTTGTCCTACTGCTGGATTGCTTCAATGTGTTATGTTATGTTTTTGTGTTGGATTGCTACTGAATCAATGATAACTGAATTGGTATTACTCTATAAAAACTTCTCGCAAGACAATGCGTCATGCCTGAATGTTAAAATAAAGGTGTTAAAATAAAGCTGTTAAAATAAATAAACTCAGAAAATGTAGAGAAAGGTAAAATTTAGACTGAGACTTGATAATGCAGGCAAAGCTCATATCCTTTAGCAAGCAAAAAGCGTAAGAAAAAAGTTCAGCGAAGGAAAAGAAATACAAGCCAAATACTGCTTTGGGAATTATTTTCTGACAAAAACATTTTAAGCATCTGAAGCACAAAAATCTATTTTATACTTCTCTGTGCAGTTGATCATGCATTCCTTCAGGCAGCAAAATCCTATTGACTAAACAAGATTTATGGGCAGAGAGCAACGATGGGATCAAAACTGAGGTACCAACCAGTTAAAATCAGAGCAGGGCATGAAGCAGTTTTTCTGTCTTTGGAAAAATGTGTCAGATTTGAAGAATGGTTCCTGTGTATGTAGAGATAAACTTCAAAACAACATTAATTGTGAAAAATTAGAGAGAAAGGAGGAAAGGCATAGAATCATAGAATCACGGAATCATGGAATCATAGAATCATAGAATCATAGAATGGCTTGGGTTGGAAGGGACCTTAAAGATCATCTGGTTCCAACCCCCTGCCATAGGCAGGGGTGCCACCCACTAGACCAGGTTGCCCAGGGCTCCATCCAACTTGGTCTTGAACACCTCCAGGGATCGGGCATCCACAACTTCTCTGGTCAACCTGTTCCAGTGAACATACCTCCCAGGTTAATCTGCTCTTTAGGAGAGTGGAAAGGAACAAACTGAAATATAAGTTCTAAGATGTTCTAACAAATGTTCAGTCAATTTCATGTAAAGTAAAATCCAACAGATTTCCAAGAGTTCATGTTAACAACACTTGAGTGATTCAGACACTTTCTCAAGAAGAGAGAGCTGGACCTCAGGTTCCTCCTGAACACCCTTGAGAAGGTCTGGTACAAACAAAAAACACAGGCAAGAGGAATAAAAGTTATGGTGCATGTTTCTGGGCGACAAAGATTTACCTTCTTGTCTTAGGAAAACAAGATGCAGTGCCCAGAATCTCTTTTCCAGTGAACTAATAGCTCTTTGGAATAGCAGATGGTGCCTCTGTCTCCCTTATCCCTATTCTTCTTCAGTTTGACAAGAAATTCTGCCTGCATCCAAATGCCTTTTCAAAAAAAAAAAAAAATATATATATATATATATATATAGCTTGTTGTCAGAAAAAAAAAAAAAAGAAGACAAAGAAGAAGAAAGAAAAAAAGAAATGTTTTGATGAAGCTGTATTTTATCAAAGAAAAGAATTTCTTAGAAATGTCCCAAACAACCATAGGTTGCATTCAATAGTTATGAGCCCACCTCCTTGCAAAAAGTGACTGCTGTCACCAACATAATCTATTTTATATTAAATATCTAATGTTAAAAAATTAAAGCTATTCTGCAACTGTAAGTAAGGCAGAACTAAATTTATAAAGGTTACTGAGTAAGAGCCTGATTCTAGCTTATGCTATGCTTGATAGTTTACTTCAATTGTTATTATGCTCATTTCCTATTTTTCCAGTAGAACCTAGAAGCTCTGAGCTGGGTCAGCAGACTCGTCAGTTAAATATTGTTTGCACAGGCAGATCCCTCTAGAAATACTACAAGTAGTCAAGTTATTGTGGTTAGTGCAGTTCCATTTATCAGCTAAACTACAATCACCAGTCTTTTGCATGCTTATATCCCATTGCAAATACAAGGTAAAACATATTAACCTAAACCACCTTACTTCAAATGAACACCTTTTATTTTGTGTGTGTAACAGGTAAAGAGCCTGAATATGGCTACATGCTGCCCTTGAAGGCTTTCAAGAGCTGAATGGGCAAAGCCCTGAACAATCTAGTCAGATCTCACAGCTGACCTTGCTTCAAGTAGGAGGTTGGACTAGAGACCTCCTGAAGTCTCCTCCAACCATAGCGATTTTACAGACAGTATCTTGTTGAGAGAATGGTCCATAACTCATAGTAAAATGTTATATGCTGTTGTCTACCACCTTGAGTTAGATTTTTTTGATGATTTTATTATGACATACATCACTGAAAACTGATACAAATTGAATGTCTCAAGAGTGAACGTTTGCCCAGGCAATTCAAGAAATTGACTAATTCAGATAAACTTCTTTGCATCACAGTCAAAGCAGTAGTTTCCCAGAGGCTTAATAAGAAATAGTTTCTGCCCCAAAGAATCTCTAATCCATCTGTTCAGGACAGGCAGGTTGTGGAGGAATTTTGCTAAACTTTTCAGTTCATTATACTTTCCTTTGCTTCTCAGGAAGGCCTGCATTTCCAGCATCTTCTCATAACCTCAGCTGACTCTGTGGCATTTCTGTGTCATTTGTATGAGATTATTCATTCAACAATTACAGCATCTATGGAATAAAGGACATCACATATAGGGGCCTTTAAAACTGTGAGTTCTGATTAGGGTTTACCCTATAGCATTATGTTTGGTGTCTACCTCTTAGCATATAGTATAATGATCCCAGTGCTTTGCAGTTGGTGGTATCTGAAAATGGGAAAAAAAAAAAAAAAACAAAACTGTTTTTGCTAATTTTACTCTGAAATGGTGCACGTTTCTCTGGTTGAATTCCACAGCTCCTCTGCAATGTCAACTTACATCCATCATATGCATTGTTTTTCAGCTGAAGGTCAGCATGAGGATCAAGCAGTCACCATGAGAACATCCTGCACTTATAGCTAGAAGCAGCTATTGAAAGAAGCAGTTACCTCATGACTAAATACAACGAGACATTAAAAGAGGACATAAATAAGGTATTGAAGACCATCATTAAATAGGAAGTAAAGGTTTTGCTCAGTAAGGATGGTTTCAAAGTTAGAGACTGCCTTCATGATGGTTGGAAGACTGCTGTCTTCCTACTATTTTGGTGATATATGAGCTAAATAACAGATGGACCATACTTTATTAACCTTTGCTCCCCTTCTTTCTCCTCCAGATCTCTAGCATCCTGGAGATGTTTCTCTGCCCTCTGGCTTATTTACGTGACAAAACAGACAACTGCCATTATTTCACATGTAGCATCTCATAGTGCTGGCTTATTGGGATAAATTTGCCATTGCCTTTTGCCATACAGGAGGAAGAGGAAGGAAAGAAAGAAGGGGATAAAAGAGGGTGCTAGTCAGTTTATAGCTTTAGATTTCTTTATTGCATTTTTTTATTATTATTATCAGTATGAATCATGAATACTATTGCAAGTACTTAGAGAAAAGGCAAAGTAAATTTAACTAATAGCCTATCTGGCTATGATTTGGTAGATGGAGATAATAATTTACTTTCATTCACTAATCACTATGCAATAACTCTGCTAGCTTGTTAAGTAGCCAACAAATCTGTTATAAAAAGAGTAGGCTGCTAGAAAATTCCTTAAATTATTAAATATATCCCTTTTTATCAGTTGGCTTATCTTCCTTCCTGATCAAACGATCAAGATAAATTGCACTGTTTTTGCAAAAAACCTTCATACCTTTAGCTTTAATTTCAAATGGACAAACTTCTGCTTACAGTCGACCATTTGTAAATGCCTCAGTTCTTACTGTTAAGATATAGCATCCACCAAGCTGCCACACGGCTATAATAAACTGGATGAGAGAAGCTTTTCGTGCAATATCTACTCCATGAGGCATTCAGAGTTGGCACAAGCACTGCATATTCAAAAGCGATATGCTACAGTGTCAGTCTTACTTCAGTTTCAAAGCCATGCTCCCACTCCCTTCTGAATCCACTTACATCTCCTATATATTAAAATCCTATATGAAAAGATATTATATGGATCTTGCTATAGAATCCAGTTACAGAGGTAAACCCCATGCTCCAGAGACAGATTGAACATTGTTTTGACTATCCCTGCTAAAGACTGGTCTAACCACTTCTCTAAAATATATAGTGATGAAGAATCCATTTTTTTCCATGGTCTGATAGCAAATTACCTTTTGTAGGAAGATTTTTCTACTTCTAGATTTATCTTCCTTGAGGAAAACATAACAGATTATCCACAGCCTACCTCTGTAGGATATATCACTGTCTTTCTATGGCATATGTCTATACTAAGAAAATCCTTTTATTTTTTTTTCCCAGATTTCCTTGTAAGTTATGAATATAACTTATTCAATATGAATTATTCATGAAAATAACTTATTCAGTAACTTTGTGGATGACACAGGACTGAGGGGAGTGGCTGACGCACCAGAGGGCTGCGCAGCCATCCAGAGGGATCTTGACAGGCTCGAGAGGTGGGTTGACAAAAATTTCATGAAGTTCAACATGGAGAAGTGCAGAGTCCTGCACCTAGGGAGGAACAACTCCAAGCACCAGGACATTCTGGGGGCCACCTAGCAGGAAAGCAGCTATGTGGAAAAGGATCTAGCTGTCTTGCTGGACACGAAGTTGAACATGAGTCAGCAATATGCCCTTGCTGCTAAGAAGGCTAATGGAGAGCAGCCCAGCAGGAAGGGATCTGAGTGTTCTGGCTGATGGCAAGTTGAATATGAGTCATCAGTGTGTTCTGGCAACCGAAAGGGCCAACTGTACCCTGGGGTGCATCACACATGGCATTGTTAGCCATGTTAGTCGAGGGAAGGGATTGTCCTGCTTTGCTCTGCACTGGTGCGGCCTCTCCTTGAGCACTGTGTGCGGTTTTGGGTGCCACAACATAAGAAGGACATAAAACTATTAGAGGATGTCTAAAGGAGGGCTACAAAGATGGTGAAGGGTCTAGAGAGGAAGATGTATGAGGAGCAGCTGAGGTCACTTGGTTTGTTCAGCCCTGAGAAGAGGAGACTGAGAGGAGGCCTCATGGCGGCCTGCAGCTTTCTCACGAGGGGAGTGGAGTGGCAGGCGCTGATCTCTGCTCTCTGGTGACAGCGACAGGACCCGAGGGAACGGCATGGAGCTGTGACAGGGGAGGTTCAGGTTGGGTGTTAGGAAAAGGTTCTTCACTGAGAGGGTGGTCGGGCACTGGAACAGGCTCCCCAGGGAAGTGGTCACAGCAGCGAGCCTGCTGGAGTTTAAGAATCATTTAGACAATGCTGTCAGACAGATGGTCTGATTTTTGGGTGGTCCTGTGTGGAGCCAGGAGTTGGACTCGATGATCCTTGTGGGTCCCTTTCAACTCAGGATATTCTAGGATTCTATGATTCTTAGCTGCATTAGGCAAAGTATTTCCTGCAGGTCAAGAGAAGTGATCCTTCCCCTCTACTCAGCATTGGTGAGGCCACACCTGGAGTACTGTGTCCAGTTCTGGACGCCCCAGTACAAGAGAGATATGAACATACTGGAAAAATGGAGGGCAACCAAGATAATCAAGGGACTGGAGCACCTTTCTTATGAGTAGAGGCTGAGAGAGCTGGGACTGTTCAGCCTTGAGAAGAGGAGGCTTAGGGGGATCTTATCAATGTTTTTAATTACCTGAGGGGAGGATGCATTGAAGATGGAGTCATGCTATTTTCAGCAGTGCCCAGTGCCAGGACAAGAGGGAATAGGCATAATCTGGAACACAGGTGGTTCCGTCTGAATATCAGGAAACAGTTCTTTACTGTGATGGTCATGGAGCACTGGAACAGGTTGCTCAGAGAGGTTGTGGAGTCTTCCTCCTTGGAGATCTTCAAAAGCTGCCTGGACATGGTGATGGGCTACCTGCTCAAGGTGGCCCTGCTTGAGCAGGGGGGGTTGGACCAGATAACTTCCAGAGGTCCCTTCCAACCTTAACCATTCTGTGATTTTGTGATTCTGTGATGAATCAGCCATTTTTGGCAAATTGAATCAAGCCTCCAGGCTTTGGATGTTCCCAGCCTCTAGCATTAGAAGCAGAAATGAGTGACCATGTGTAATCATTCTCAGATTACCATTATATTTATCTTTGTTCTCCCTTTGACCATCTCATGGTGCAGAGAGGGCACAACTTCTGCTTGTCCCAAAATCATTTTCACTGATCCACTAAATCTAATCACATGCAAGAATGAGACATGGCCACAACAGAATATAATCCACTAGCATAGTGATTTTTTTGAAAAGGGAGCTTTCCAAAATGTTTGTGAGAGCAGTCCCATTGAGACTATTCTGGCATGCTTACAGTAATTGGGAAGCTTTTGTTTTCTGCCCTCATTGTGAAAAATATCAGTGCATTCACCTGAATGTTCTTGAACAAAACCTCACCAACAAACTGGTCAGTCTTTTATTTGCACAAATGTTTGAAATACTTTTCTCCTCTGTATTTGCCCTGCTCTATTGCACAATGCTACAATTAATTACACTCATATCAAAGTGCAGCAATGAAGCTGCTTTAGAAATAAATGTATACAGTCATTGGCTTCATTTACTCTGTGTGTTTCTTGTAGCCATTTTTCTAGGGCAAAAATCTGATTTGTTACCTTGTAGTTCTGAAATAAGGCATTACATTTATATATATTTTCAGAGCAGTGTTGGCATTTTTTGAGCCTGTTATAGTTGAAAAAATGGAGAAAATGAGAGCATTTGCCCCTCTGAAGGTAGAACACGATTAAACAAAAGCAGTTTAGTATTATATTGCAATCTGATATAATAATGTCTCACCACTGACCTAGTGAACCTGTCACAGCACTGAGTCTAATACAATATTAATTGCTTTCAGCATAAGAAATGTTAAACAAATGGACACATTAAGAACTGGTAAAATGATCAAAAACTAGAGTTGTCCCAACCACTTGAGCAGGGCAAATGGGCAAAATAATTATGCTATTCCCATTACCCACACTGCAGAGAAGAAGGATAACACAAAATAAAAAATGAACGTGCCCTTTGATAATCATTTGGGAGATATTCTACAAGTATCAAAATAAAATTAAACACACTGAGATTAAATCTAAGTCCCATAAAATACAGAACAGCTATAACAAATATGAGTCAGTGGGCCATGAAACTCTCTCTTCGGGATAGGATTTTCAACAGAAGTCTCCCACAGCCCATAAAGTTCTGGTTCCCGCCTGTGAGGTTTGCATTAGAGCTGAAGTATGACCACATTAGAGGCATTATATGGACCATTGCAGGGAGAAGAGGTGTTGAATGGCTGATGCAGAGGTGGAGGTGCCCAACCTTGGGTGTCCATGCCCCGGCTTTGCTATTCAGCAGCACCAAAGATCCCAGAGTTCAGCTTCTGCTTGCTCCAGGGTAAAGAGACAGCAAATAGGACCCTGTTTTCTAGCATTTGGCACGTTTTTGGTCTTGCAAGTCCCCTAAGGCTTGTGCCAGTTCCCTGCAGTTCAGGGAAAGGGAGGACCACAGAGATGACTCTGCCCACTGAATAGGTTATTTGGCAACTCCAAGCTTAATGCATTGCTTGTCTGTTTGTCTTCAAAGCTGTTGCATGAGGCGCTAATGCATGATTTCTGCAGCATTTCTGCTACATTCTAAACATGGGTTTGGTCCTCTCTAAAGCCTCCTTCACTGTCTTCTTCATATTTTGACAACTCAGTTCAGCCTTAGGAAGTCGGCACTATTCATCCAGCAAGGTGTCTTAGTTTGTACAGACTTGTTAGCAGACAGAGTAAACCCGATGCATTGTAGGATTATGTCCTGTACAAATGCCAGAGCTAAATGCATATGCCAAGTCCTTGCATTAAAAATGCACAAATATTTAACCTGTCTTTGAATAAAGGGAATCTACCAAAATAGAATCCCTGTCTTTGAAATATATGATCAGAGTTCATTGCTGTCCTTTAAAACTGCACTATGGCAATACCCATCCCTGGAAGTGTTCAAGGCCAGGTTGGATGGGGCTTTGAGCAACCTGATCTAGTGGGAGGTATCTGTAGCCATGGCAGGGAGGTTGGAACTAGATGATCTTTAAGGTCCCTTCCAACCCAAACCATTCTATGATTCTATTATTCTATTATTCTACCCACCTTTCATATTGTGTAGTGGTAGCTGAAGAACTCAATGTGAAAACAAAAGACTTAGTTCAGTGCTCCTCTCAGTCTGAAAGTGTTTCAGCCCACATCTTTCTCCTCACAGAACAGAACTTCCATCATTTTCAACTTTGGCTGTTCTGGGTGCATGGTACTTCATTTCTCATGCTACTATACATGCGTACATGAGATAGAGAAAAATGGCATAAACACAGCTCTCTAACCTAGCACTTCATTTGATACGGGTATGTTTGGGTTTGCAGTTGTTTTCCTAGGGCAGTTTCTGTAGTTTCACAGCCATCATATAACACACTTAAACTATCCAGATAATAGGGAGAGAACTCAGAATTACCTTTTTATGTGATCTGCCAGCAAAAATTTTCAGTCACCTCTTTTTTACATGATTATCTTTCCTGGCATCTTGACTTATGCATTCTTGGTTGTAAGAAGTAGCAGCTTCAAAAGAAAATGTTGCCAAGTATCTAGCCCATAGTATTCCCATGTGACCCCATACATGATCCATGTATGTCAGCTGGTGATTATTGCCTTCTTCAGCAAGGTGGGATAGATGAGATTGAAAGTTCTCAAGCCGGGGACTGATTTTACCTCAAGACCCATACTTCTTGAGTGAATGTACAGTCCAGTAAGATACTGTATTTTAAGGTAAAGATCATAACTATATCTATCCTTGGTTATCTCATGAAGGTATTTGTTAGCTGGGGGTCCTCAACGTTCCTTGACTCTATTCAAGCTTAAGTTGAATACATGTTAAATTCTTTATTACAGGCCAGATGGACCTGTATGAGGACCTCTATGCTTGTGATGCTTCTAAGCAAGGTTAGAAACAGAGCTGGGAATTGTATGGATCACAATTTGGGAGCTATGTTCTTCAATTTCACACAAATCCTTCTTTGAGTTTCTGTTCCTTATTGGCATCTGCTCTCCATCATAAGCAGTGGAGCCATCTACATCCGAAGTCATATTCTCCGGGGTCTTCAGGCTCTCCTGCCAGTTGCTGCATATTGGACGGGGGGTTTGCCACAATGCAGTGGTGATCAATAAGCTGCCTGAAGTAGAAAGGACTTCAATGATGTTCCTGTAGTGTATCTGCAATTTTTTTTCCTGTGTGTATCCGTGCGTGTTTTGGACTTGCTAATTTTCTTTTTATCTGCAAGTCAAATAAAACTCCAACTAATTCTTCTGAATTTAGATACCTGTATGAGCTAGTATCCACTTTTGCCTTTTATATTCTTTCAGCTACTTTAGGGGGGTTATTTTTCACTGTGTACACTGTAGGACTATTAAAAATGAACAATTCATAAGTGTTGTTTTTATTTGGATAATCTTAATATCATATAAGCATCAGATTTTCCCTGACCTCAATTGCTCCCACTCCTGCATTACAGAACTTAGCAGCCCTGGCTTCGGATTGGGCTTTGTAACTCCAAAAATGTGTCAGAACTTATATATTCTAATTGTTCAACATGTCCAAGTGTAACAGGTAAAAACACAGGAAAATTATTTTCATGCAAATTTAAATGGTTTCCATTTTATTGTGTGGAATTAATACATGCTTTTTTCTTCTCACATCCTTACATGTTTGCAGTGTCATGTATTTTGCTGTAATAAATTAGCCTTTTATTTGCACTAAGAATATTTGCAGGAAAAATATAGGCCATGTTGCAAAAGTCAGTAATTTCAAAGGACATGTTTTTTTCCAGAAGAGACTTTTTTAAACAAACCATTTTTCAACAGAGATGTTATATCCACAAGGGGAAAAAAAATACAAACCAAGTTAAAAAGCTTGTAGAATATGTAAGCTTCTCTTGCATTAAAATTCTGAAGCATCACTTTTTAGGAGGGATAGTCCATCTGTCCAACCTCCTCCCTCCCTCCCATCCCCCCCTTTTTAATTTTTTTATGCTTTTCTTTTGGTCTTGTTTTTCAGAGCAGGCTCATCATTCTGGGCTGCCATGATAACAGGCTGATGGACACTGGGCAGGCTCTAGGGAACCTGAAAAATGAGGCAGTTCTTCAATTGCATGGGGTTTTGCCCTGGCATTTTTTGATGGGGGAGAAGAGCTTTCAGATGAAAAATCAGCAATGATCCAGGAACATGTAGCTGTGTCCCTCTGGAAATTGGGAACTGCTGATTGCTACAAATCTGTTTAAGGCTGGAAAATCTGCAGCTGGCAGAGACAGCACTGAGGCTTATGGTATTGTCCCTGAGGCTTTCCATCTACTGATGAACTGATGCAGGATTTAAGTGAATGAGCATGTGCAGGTGTGATTCAACCCCTCTTCCTTGTATCGAACAGTGCTTTATTCTTTAGATCCTCTAAAATCAGTTGCAAAACATATGTCATAATGGGAATGAGAGCAGCTAAGTCTGGCCTGAAGAGAAGTGACAAAAATGACATATTGCACCTGAAGGAAGATTGACACAATGTAAAGAAGAAAAAACACAAAGAAATCAATGTAAACTTAAGTTCATTTGCACAGCTACCCCAAAAAACATTTTTCATGCTGTGATTTGTTATTTCCCATTCTCCAGCTCTCCGAACACACAGAGGTGAAGTAGGACGGAGGTTTTGATGGAGATGAGCAGCTTTCAGCTGCTGGTGGGCGACTTGCAGCTGAAGTCGCCCGTAGGCTCCCGTGAGGAGGTGATGTAAGGCTAAATTGAGGAGAGCAAATGCAGGCAAATGTGACTGACCACAGGATGCTAATGTGAGCTGCTGCCATTGCAAGTGCTGAAGACAGCTAACATTTCTGAGGCTGTCATTACTCGCGACTCCGAGACTTTGCTGAGAAAAAGCACTTTGTTTAAATTATTGCACTTGCTCTGAGTGCAAAACGCTTTGAGTTTAAATGAGTCAAAGGCAAAGAATACTGCTTATGCTAGACATGGAAATTTCAATCCTTCAGAGAGATGAAAAAGCGCTAATGCTTAATGACTGTGTGCACATCCAGTAATTGCTAAAGAATAAAATCTGATATCAGCGGTATAGGAGAGTTAGGTTATGTAAGACTTCCATTAAACGAAGGGAATTTGGGGGAGAGAAGGGTGTGCATTCATGGCTTCTTTTTCATTTGAAAAGTTTTACTTCTGGTAATGAAAATATGCTGCCTCTCCTTTAAATAAAATGGAAAATGGGCTATGTTGCTAGAAATACTTCATAAAAATACTTCTGTGAGATTAAATCAGGGAGCTTGGACCCTGGATTCTTTTTCCTGCTCTATAACAACATTACTTCTATGTTTTCTTGACTGAATCATTAAAACCATAGTAATCTAGAAAAAAAAACTCTTGGTTCTGGTTGCCATGAACCACATACAAGGCTGCCAAGTACCAAAGGTACTCAGTGCCAACAAATTTGGTTGAAATCAGTGAAGCCTGCAGACACTCGTAGCCTTGTAAAGGCAATTGGTGTTCAAAAATAGAGGCAGTTATAATTAGTGGGGACATTTGAAAATGGATTCCCACACATGGAATGCAACCTTGAATAGAAATACAGAGGGGAAAAGGCTGAATCAGAAGAGCTACCCCAATAAATGCTCACAATTTCACCTGATGTATATAGTATTTCCTATATTGAATTGATTTTTTTTCCATTAATCCAAACATTTTGCATTCTTGCAAGCACCTTTTGAGCACTAATTAATTTTCTTTGTATCCCTTTGGTCTGAGGATCCTCTCTGCCTTCTGGGTGGTGAATCAAGGTTTTACACAGTGAGACCACAAGGCTGGAGATATCCAAAAATAGCAGATTTGGGCTGTCTGACATCTTCTGATTTCCTCAAGGGACTAGAATTATAGATTAGCATCAGAGGAGAATTCCTTGCTGCTGGTTTATTTGTGCTTCTGTGGTTTTTTTCTGTCTTCCTGTGATTCAGCAATGTTCAGGCATAAATGCTCTGCTCTTCCATTGCAAGAGAGAAGCCTTTCAGGTGCGAACATGGTGAGTGTTGTTTATTTGAGTGCATGGCAGGGTGCCAGGCAGGTGGGTGGGGGTCTGCAAGCAGAAGCTGCATAGCACATAGGATAAGATGTCTTTGGAGCCAGTACCCTGTGAATCTTTCTTGGTGTCACACCGTCCCTCTCATTTCAAGAGGAAATTAAAACAACCCATAAATCTGGTGAGATGGAATACAACAATAGCATTCTCTACCCCTACACATTGCAGATGCACAAAGCAACTGAGAACTTTTTCACTTCTGTTTGTTGCAAGAAAGATAAATCCTGTAGTAGGATGGAGTTCCGTTCTTTCTTTGAATTCCTCTGGCATTTAGATCTATTTATTCCCTTAGGACACCAGGGGTGTTTTTTGAAGAGGCCCATCACAGACATTTGAGTAGATTTTACCTTCCTTCTCATTTTGCAAGAAGTGGTAGCAGAAGTACTTCAGAATGGCATAAAATCTCAGTGTTTTGAAATTTTTAAAAACGCAGTATCAAAATAATAATAATAATAAATGCGGGAAGCAAGTCTCCTGAGCGAGTTAAAGATTAGAAATGGTAAAGAGTGAGAGGGGGAAATGACTCAACCCAAGGTCACCCAAGCTCAGGAGCAATGTCAGTGAAAGAATGGGAAAACCCAGGCTCAGTGCCCTGGGGAGGGAGCGTGCTCCCCTTGGCAGCGGGCAGCAGCTGGGGAATGAAAGCGTCTCTCCCTGCCTGTTTCCTTGGAGATAGAAGAGCAATCTCTGCAGCAGCAAGTGTGATGGGAAGTTGCCTCCTTGCAGACAGAGCCAGGTATCACCTGCACCTCAGCCTGGTGGGGTCTGTGTGAGCAAAAGCCTGCCGCGTACAAAAGGAGCTTCTGACCTCTTCCAAGTGAATGCGTGGGACATAGTGAAAGGCGGTGAGGTTATTTTAGAGCTGGATGTAGAAAATCCAAAGTAAAAGCTAAATCTTCCCCCAAAGCCTGTACTTTCAAGTCGCTAGGAGTAAGGTACATTGAATATGCAGGAGTCTGGAAAAGGAAGGAGCATGCCAAGTTATGTAATTCAGTTGGATGTTCTTGCTCTAACTACTGACCTGGATGAAATCTGCCGCCAACTTGCTCACAGAGAAGTCAGTGGCTGGTGCTAGTGAAGCCTGGGACACACCATTATGTTCATTGCATGCATTTTCCACTGGAAAGCTTATTAGAGAAATTAGAAAATAATGTACTTTTACAGATTTTATATATACATATAACTATATATTAGAGCTGAGAAGATTTATTTTTGTGCACCTCCATATAGGTTTGTGGCTTTTGGCATTTTGTGCAAGCATCTGTGTTTGTTATAGGGTGTTTGGTGGAGGAGTTTGTGTCTTTTGAGGTGGGGGAGTCATGGAAGGGATGTGAAACTTTGCTGGTCTTACACATCTATTGGTAGACCACCTGCGCCGGGGGACTGGGCTCTGAGAGCAAAACATCTCTTCCAGGACTGCCATCTGAAGAGCTCTTCGCTTTAATTCCAGTGTGCTATGGCCCCACACTTAGAAAATATTCTGCACCTTTCAGAAAGCATGACCTGACAGATTTGTATTGTGTATCAGGATCATGTTGCATTAAGCCATCTCAGATCTATGGCTCAGCCTGAGAGTTCAGCTAGGCACAGCAACCTCTCGCTTTACCTGACCTGCCAATTAACTTGACCTGTCTTTTATTACAGGCAGCACCTTTTAGCAACTCTGTTCTTTTTTACTTTACTTTCAGTTAATTTTCAATTACAAGAACAGATGTTTGTGGAGACTTCAGTCAGTATTCAGGCTGGCTGGTCTAACCTATCTGTTCTCTGGTGTGAAATAATCATGCTGTGAAATGCTGGAAGACTGAGACTTCTCCATCCTCCCACTACCACTGCAACGCGACTTCTTCAGTCACCTCAGCTGTAACAGCAACACAGTTCTAACATCTTTGCATTGAAGTCAAACTCATTACTCATACTTGCAGACAGTCATAACAATTCCACAGAATCATTGTTGCAGATAAAAGGGCAAATGAATTTATGACAGCCAATTAAAGCACAATTAATAATTAAATGGTGATGTGAATTTTTAACATGAATAGTGTTTTTTCTAGAAAGAATGCTGGCATTTGACAGTGGCGTCTGTGGCTAAATATCAGATAACATAGCACATCAAAGGAGTGGTGTCACTCCACCAAAGTTAAAGAAATATTACAGGGGAGCTTGGTCCATTTTTCTTAGCTTCCAAATAAAGTGCAGAGATTTTAAAAGAAAATATTAGATGTGAGAAATCAGTTTTGTGGCAGGCACTTTCTCCAACAGAAATGTCTTTGTCGAATATCTGTTGGATTAACTTTTTGCATAGACTTGCAAAAGGGTCATAAATGAAACAAAGAAAGAAATATAGGCAAAACAGAATGCGCAATATATTTATACTCTTCTTCTTCTTCAAACGTAATTTAGGAAGACACACCTACATGCAAGACAAAAGGTTGCATGTGGGTTTTTGGCTATCACAAGAGTATGGAGGAAGGAGATACATCATGGGTTATAAAGCACAGTCTCCAAGAACTAAAACTCATGTAGTCCAGAAGAGAAAAACGTGGATTTGTGGATGTAGTTGAGTCTCTGGATACTAATGAGTGCAGAAGGCATGAATAAGAAGATATTTGGGCAAATTCCTCCTGATGAACTTTTCTTATGGTAGGGAAACATCTTGCAGTGACCTATTTTTGATTGTTTACTCTTCCCCAAAGCTTCACAATTCAGAGGTTTTCCAGTTAGCTTGTTATTACTCTTTGTTTTTCTGCCCCCGGTTTATTTTTAAACAGCTTCCCCTTTAAAATTTTAAAATAATTATTTCTCTGCATGTAACCAACATGAAAGCATAGCCTCCCACCTCAACCCATGTGGTTAGGGAGCCCTTATTTAAAATGCTTTCTCTCTCCCTACCCCTTTCCTGTACAAAAACAACCCAAACAAACAAAGGAGGCTTTCTTGGAAAGTTGGCAAGTATTTTCAGAGCTCCCACTGTCTTTTCTTCTTTAAGTTGTTCAGCTTGTTTGTTTAAATGTTCATGTCTTCAGGCCTTTCTTCCTGATTTTATTGCTGGAAACCATGAGAGCTGCTATTTGTTCCAGAAAGCAGATTTATTATTTCTTCTCTACCCCATCTATGACTTTCCTCCAATGCAAAGTAAAAAAAAATAACAATTCACTTTCAATATGCACTTTAACTCCTGTGACTTAGAGCCCCAAGCTGCGAAACAGCACATCTTGGGTGGGTTTTCAAAATTGAAAAGCAAGAGTGGAAGGCACTCTATAAAGTTTATGTGATGCAGGCCACCAATGGCTGATGATGGGAGTGAATCTGCCATAATATATATATTTTTTTTAAAGGAAGGTAAATATGAAATTTTCATAACATGGTACCAAATCTTGTCAGAATGGGCACATCTCATGAGGGTGCAGGAACTGTAGTTGTTAGTGAGCCTTGCTGGACAGTGTGTGAGTGCTTTTCCCCACTGCTGTCTCTGTCCAATGGAGGACAAGCTGCTGTGCCAGCAGAAGCTCAAAACGATACTTGCACCAGGTTAGTGGAGAGCAGAATGCACAAACAAAGGGGAAGAGAAAAAGGGCACCTTCACACACACAAGATCTGAAACCATTTGTCCAAATAAAAACTTTCCCAAGGAGCCAAGGAATGTATTGATTTTAGTGAAAAAATTCCCCCTCCCAATGCAATTTTTCATGGTATTCATTTTTTAAAGGATGAGAACAAACCAACACAGGATAATAACAGAACAATCCAGGAGACTGTGAGATGGTGAATGCCCAGGATCACTTATTTCTATCTCATTTGAGCAGACTAGAGTTTGACTCCAGACATCCTGCAGCTCAGCATAGGGCTCTAGACACAAGACTGTCAGTGTATTCTAGTGGAGGCAAGGGCTTGTTTTGTATTTGTAACTGAAAACACATTTGCAAAATTTTAGTTCTGTTCTGCGTCAGACTGGAAAATATATTTCAAAACCTGAATTTTCCACTAATCAAAATTCTGGACTTCTTGCCATTCTACTTCAGAGATTGGCATCTAAAATTGTGCAATGGTCTTTTGATTACCTGCTGAGTCTTGGTTCATCTATATACATAAAAAGGTAATTCAGGTCATTCAGTTGTAAATAGAAAGATGATTTCTGGCAGGCACTGAAATGCATGTGGGAATTTATTTATTTTCCACTCTGAATGAAGTTCCTCATGCTAACCATTCCTGCCTAAAATACAATCACAGCTAGTGGCAGCCGAGCACTCACCATGCTGTTCTTTTGAGATACATAACCATCACGACAGAGAAGAATACAAAGAAGAATTAGTGATAAGAAAGCCTTGGTAAAAAAGGGTTCTGTGCTGATTGCATTTAAAGATTTCCTCAATTCAAAGTTAAAGTGTTAAAAAGCTTGTGATGAAAGAAATTTTGCTTTTAATGAGGGCTGAATGGTGCACAACCACTTTGACAAGAATAGGTAGAAGGCCAATAATCTGAAATGTTTAAGGGTCCCTTTGAGTATGTAGTACTACAGATTGCAACATCAAAGTGTTGGAAGTTATACTGGCTTCTTATATTCCT
The DNA here is from genome assembly GCA_013399115.1 of Anseranas semipalmata. NCBI lineage: Eukaryota > Metazoa > Chordata > Aves > Anseriformes > Anseranatidae > Anseranas > Anseranas semipalmata. The sequence continues at coordinate 789,779 of VXAA01003707.1, read as the reverse complement.
CATGATTTTTCTTTTTCCCCGTGAAGAATTACAGTTCAAAATATAACAAAAAAATGTAAAAACTCACCTCAAAGTAACAAGACCATTTCTTCCAGCTACTGGTTCTGGGGCACTCTTGGTATTGTTATTATTTTGCAAGGTATCAGCAATGCTGTGAGCATCTTCCCCAGCAAGAGGGGACAACAAGAGAGAGTGATACTGATACAATATGTGGGTGGTCAAATCGGGCATCTTTGCAGGGATGACTCAGGGGGTCATCCTCGTTTACTATCATTTTATCCACACTTTGCACAACAGTAAATCAATATATATTCCAAGAAAATGAAGAGTGCAGGCCAGTGTATATGCAAGGATGTGTGTGCAGGTGTGTTTGTAGATTTTTATTCCATCATTTTGCATTCCCTCTGATTTTTCTGTGGGAGAATTTCTTTGTTATGAAGAGACGCTTGTGCAGATCAGGCTGTCTTCCTGTATCAGGGTATTTTCTGCAGTCTTGTGTTTCCCATTCTGTTTGTCTTCTAAATTCTTCTATCTCATGTCACTGGCTGCTATGGAAATGCTGCACATTCCCTGGACGTTAGCTGACATTGCTGTTAAAATTCGTCTGGGGATAAAATGCCTTTTGGCCAGCTAGGCATATAGTGGCTGACCTTCTTGTGGTTCTGTGGTCTGTCTTCTCAGGATTCAGGGGCGTGATAATAGGTAAAAGTCCTGTCTCCATCTCATATAGTGTTAACAGTGCTTACCACCAAAAGACCAGATATGCCACTTGCAAAATTACAGCTCCCCTGAAGTACACAGAGATCTGGTGACTTAAGAACAGAGCTTTATTTTCTGGAATCACTCTGAGAAAGCACTTTGAAATCAAGCTAAAAAGACAGGAATGCAACCAAACTACAAGCAAAATGAGTAAGAAAAATGGCAAGGATATTGATTTTCCCTTGTGTGTCTTTTGCAGTTTTTACCTTGAAAGGAGTACAAAGAAGGAACCTCAAGCAAACTAGATACCCCTCACACCCTATCCAAACGGGGTGTGAGGGGTATCTACAAATCTATAGTCTGAGCAGAAACTCATCTTGTCTCCAAAAACATGGACACACTTTGGTCATACTCACTTACAAGCAGAGACCCCAAAGATTTATAAGTGCTACGACTATGCTTAATTGCAAGACAATAATACTAAAATAGAAAAAGAGAGCTCTATACATAGGGAAATCTTAAATCTGCTAGGTGAGTCAGATGACACTGAAGACTAAAATTCCTTGCTCCTAATGTCCTTGCAGGATAGGTCCCTTCCCTTAATACTGATTTCCAGCTTAGTTTTTTTCCTGCTTTAAAAAACTCTACTCTTGATCCCCGAGAGTCTTCCTTCTCCCATCCTCTGCAAATAGAGTAAATTATACAAGGACAAATCAAACATCTTTACCATCTGTCACAGATGTAGATAATGAGAGGCACAGGCATGAGGCAGTAGAAACTTAGCAAAGACATGAAAAAGGTGTAAGATAGTGAGTCAGTCCAACTCATGACTCCAGACTCATCGGGAACTTCCCTATAAATAACTATGATGTTGTTTTCATTTCTTTTTCTGGAGTTTGACTGTACTCCCACAGGCCTGTATGTGTATTTCCCACAGCGCCTCAGTGGGAAAAAATCTGATTTTAATGTGAAGAAAACCTGTTTGCCAGCAGCCCCAGTCGCAATAAATTCGAGCTACCCAGTGAGGAGGCAAGGATGTCCCTTCCCTTGTAAGAAACAGGATTCAGGAATTCCCGTCGAGGCAAAGACTGGGTAGGGACTGATAGGGTGAGGAAGGAAGGATCTATGTCTTGCCCTTCCCTTTTGCCTATGCAGTTTCACCAGGAAAAAATTGTATTCAACTTCTGTTTACTTGCCTTGCCTGCACTCACAACAATAGCGGGTAAGGGGCTGTTTTCTATCTCATATTTGCTGTTATAAAATGTATAAATTAGTCTGCTATTTCAGCATTCTCTCCCTCTGCGTTTTGATCCTTGAATCTGGGGAAATTAGGACCATATGACTGAAAATATCAGCAACTGCAGTTGATTTTTTTTCTTTAAAATTGTCTTAAGCCTCACAACATGCTATATGCAGTAAGCGGAGCCTGTATAAGGCAACCATCCAATATCATCCTGTAAGTGGATCCCTAACTAAAAAGTAAATAAAACAGTGTTAAGACTGGGAAGAAGGAAGAAGAGCTTAAGTTAAGAAGGATTTTAAAGCTGTTTCTNTTTTTTTTTTTTTTGCAAATCATCTTATAGTGTAAAACTCAGCATTAAAACCCATGTCTTCTCAGATCACCAGTGTGGAATTCACCCACAGTTTATAGAGCCAAAAAATGTACTTTGTACATCATTTAAGTATTGCCACATGAGGGGATGCTTCATAATCCACGGATGGTATCTGCTTCTCCTGGGTCTCAAGTCAGGTCCAAAGAGATCACGTTTAGTTTGGATAACCACTTGATTTGGAAATGACGCAACTCCACTTAGCACATATTAATTCATACCATGGACTGGCCTTGGAGCAGCTGCTGGACCTTATGTTTGGAGGACTAGTGCTACGCCAGCATAAAAACACCTGAAACATACGGCGTGGATGGTGGGTGGTCAGCAACAAGTATTTTACCCTAAGGATCTGTTCCGATGGTACCACAATACTTGGTAATGCAGAAATGACCACAGATCATCGCAGAAAGCCACAAGTGGAGAAGAACAGAGGTCTTTTCATTAGCAAAGTCACCTCCAGATGGATGGTAGCAGTGCTGGGAGCTGAATGCTGAAGTCCTGAATGCTGAAATCCTGAATGCCATTTCCATTTCTGAACAAATATAATGACATCCTCACTGATTCTTCTTAAAGTGGAACATTAATTGAATTTCTCTGCTCATTCTTAGTGGGATCATAGTTCACAATTGTCCTCTAGTTGCATGCCTCACTGCAATTTTACTTTATCTCACACACTGTGATTATGAAAACTGACTGTGTGGCTTATAGTGAATCATGCCGTGATTTACTTTGAAGAGGTCAACTTAAAAAATTTCCTGAGAGGAATTTTATTAGATGCAAATGGCACCAAGACTGAATTAAAATGCAGCCTAAGTATTCTTGTATCCATTTCATCATTACTATTATATTTTTCCCTCTGTTTCACCATTATAAACTGATCAGGGGTTGTTGTTTTCTTTCTTTAAAGCAGATAGGTCAAAAGAAGTTTTCTCCGAACAGAAGGTCAGTTGTGTTCCACTGAAAATGATAATAAAGAGCTCCAAAGCCTCAGTTACACTCTGTGATAAGTGGGTAAGATGGACAGAGAATGTAATGGAAGGGCAGATATGGAAAGTATCATTTAGGAATCACTCAACCCAAAGCTCCCTCCCAGAGGTTTGCAAGCATTTTTACCAACTGGCGTGAAAGGATGGAAGCCACCGTGTAATGAAACAAGCATTTCCCTCTTCATTCAAGCCAGACATTCTTAAAACACAGGTCTGCATGTCTTTGCATGGGATTTGAATGTAGTGGGGGAAGTCCTGGCTCATGTCTAGGATAGCTGAGACACACAATTATCTTTCCGTGTCAGCTAATAGATAAAGTGTAAATAAATGGTGCCAAAAACAGCGCAGCAGGTAGTTTTGGTTTGTTAGTAAATTTGTTGTTCTGTACCTGGAATGGCTTCCTCTTGCCAGTCTGCATATGCTATCACCAACAGTATATTTTAGTTGTTACTATAGGATACTGCAGAGCTATTTAGTAATAGAAACTTACTTGCAGTTTCTGCTGCACTGCCATCTTTAATCATGTCACTCCAAAATGGTTTATGTAAATCAAAAAGGGACTTGAAGCAGCCATTAATCTCTACTTGTCAAGATTGAGACGACCGGTGGAAATGCAGTGTTTCCTGGCATGACACAGCATCCTGGCAATACGCCTGCAGATCTGGCAGCATGTAGATGAAGACACCTGGCAGTAGGAGAGAATGAGGAGGTATTTTTAGGACTGATGCATCTCTGCTCTGAAAGGAGTAGTGGTAATACTGTATGCACAACGAGTAAATGCCCTGTACAAATACCCATTTTGACATGTTCTATTTTATACATGCCACCAACACGCAGAAAATACAGCTACTGAAATGGGACACGTAATAATAATAACAGTAATAAATAATAATAATAATAATAATAAATGTATTTGCTGAATTCTACCTATTTCTGTTTTTTGAATTATCCATGTTATAAATTCTTTTGGAAAACATTATTTGTACCAGTAACGAATATTTTCTGTGGCTCATTAGTCAACGTTTGATTGTAATGATTCTATATTCAAAGACTCAGTGATGCTCCATGAGATTACTTTATATATTTAAAAACACTTTTTGGATGACTGTAAATCATAGAGTTAGGTTTCTCGTGAGGCTGTTACGAATTTCTAAGTTGATTTCCAAAATTCTGCTGGTATGGTTATCTCTGAGAATGGGAATTATCAAAAAGAAAATACCACTGTGATTTAAAATCACTTGAAATTAAAATATTCATGCAATCTTCCCCTGGTAGTGGACAAACTCATAATTAAGAGGCTCCAGCTTCCTTTTTTTTTTTT
>VXAA01003707.1:751829-785122 GCA_013399115.1 Anseranas semipalmata | reverse complement strand
TTTTTTTTTTTTTTTTTTTTTTTTTTTGCAGTTGCAATGCCTAAGCTAGGGTACTTCAAGATACACAATTAATTGATTTCAGCTTCATTAATACCTGTACTAAACCAGAGCTTTACGTCAGAAAGGCAACACTAGAAGTCACAGAAACATTGTCATTTGAATCCCTCTAAAGATGTAGCTGTACATCATCTGCTTATAATTAGAAGCAGGTGCACTATCAAGCAACAAAGAGGTATCACTACACATTCAGTATAACAGAAGTCTGAGATACACAGAACACTTAGAGACGCAAACTAATCATCTTGGGACAACATAAAGACAAACTAAACCAGGTATCTGTTAAAACATGTTTGGAAAGTTCCTTTTTTAAATTTTCCTGAAAGGCTTAAATAAAAACTGTGAAAATGCCAAGAATGAAGGTGATACATTAGATGAGATGCTACATAGAGTAAACTGGATGCAGGTGAAGTATGGAACCTAGGCCTGTTAAAATGTGAAGCCTAAAGCTCTTTGCTTCATACCCTACAAAATGTTCAGAGGCTGCCAGTCCCCTGGCATCAACAGCCATTCAGAGCTGTGTTTAGCAAACTGGGGCTTATGTGTACATAAACAAGAGCCCATCTATGGGCTGGCCTTACTTGACCTAACAGTTGCCTCCCATACTGCTAATTCTGCAGTTTTACGTTTCATTATTTCCTTTCTTGACCATTCATATCACGGGGAATTTTCCCATTGACACTAAATAGGCATTGGATCATATCCTAATTTAACCTTTCCCAAGAGAGTGAGTCTAGAGCTGCTTAACTGCTGTAAAATCAGCATTCACAAACATTCATTTAGAATCTGAATGGTTGTTCAGTTCAGCCAAGCCTGTGTCCCTTTTTATCACTAAAAACCCTATAATGAGGTATTTGTGCAGTGAACATCTGTACTGTACCTATATTTTTTTGTGTACAATATTATATTATTGTTATTTGTTGTTCATCATTCATTATCCTCCTATTAGACCTCACTGATTATATTTTTACAAAACCACCATTTCTAGAAGAGTGATATTTTTCACTTCACCCAGCATTTTGCAGCACTGGTGTTTCAATCAGAAAAAATAAAGGCACTCCATTATTTTTGGCTATTGTCTTCTTCATTTTTCCTAATCTGTCTTCTTCATTTTTCCTAATCTTTCTTCTCCCCATGGCTTTTAATAGATACTTTTGTGACTAGGGAAGGAAAATTAAAATCCTTATACATTTTGTTTGGTCAACAAACACAAGATGAGTGTGCCAAATGAATTATGATAATTTCTTTTTGAATCATCCCCACTTTAAAATTTCCAGACATCTATTCAAGGGAAGGAGACTAGCATGTCTCATTCAGAAACAGCAAAATGCTCTGAAATCTAACTAAATAGTGCATGAACACATCTTCAGATGAAATGTGTTTGCTTAAATTAGTCATTGAACAATTACAAATAAGAAATAAGTATGCAAGAAAATCAGTGTGATTTGCAAATCATTTGTGAACAGAAAAAGAGCAGCCAAATACACCAGATAACTGATTAATTGCAATTAGAATGTAGGGCCCTGATCATGCATAGCTAATTTCCTACTGATCTGATTTCAGTGAAAATAGGTTTTGATCCATGCTAATGAATTCTCTCCTCAAATCAGTGATTTCAGTTCTCCTAAGGAGAGTATTAGTTCACTTCTGCATTGAAACTGTTCCCATTACCTAAACAACTTCATAAAAATGATAAGGGATTTGACTAACAATTAGGCACATATAGCAGTAAAAAAAAAAAAAAAAAAAAGATGTTTCTACGGAGCCTGTTGACATGCGCTTGACAAAAGTACTTGGAACTTGGAAACTTGGATCTCCGTTAGCACACGGATGGGCATGACAGCATCAAACACTCCAAATCAATGCATATTAATAGATTTATTTTACTTAAACAACAGTTTTGTACACACATTCATCAGCATACTCAATTATATGTATTTATAACTATCTCTTTCTCCATTAGTATAGCAAACTAGTAGCAGTGTTTGATTTTTTTCTGGAAAATCCATATTCTGTATGAGGCTTGACAGAGTCGGCATTTTGCTCAGAGTACTGGGCTCCTGGTCATGTTCCAACTGAAGCTGTCAAGAATTTTGCTCATGGCCTGTTTGAGAGCAGGAACGTGGGTATGTCTACCTTGCCTGCAAAGAATGGATATAAAGCTTCCTTCCAGAGCAGCACCACCAGCAATTTGCACAAATGTGCTCTTGGCAGATGTCAGTCCTTCCTCTGCCTGAGAGCATCCAGGTGGGTTAGCAAACTGCCAGGGCAGATCTGCAGCACAGTAATTGCAACAAAGCAGTAATGAAGAGAAACTAACCTGAATGCACCAAAATTGCTCCAAAATTCAGATGTTTCCCTCCAAATGAGCTAATTCAGTATTATTTCCATCTTTCTTACGTCATTGTTCCGTGTCTCATAAGTCATGTGGGAGAGTTTCGGGATGCGTTCTGGGGTGCATGTGAGCAAATGGGACTCACATTTGCAGGTCTGAGAAGAAGATCATTAAAAGTCACTAATTTTACATCAAAGGTTAAAATGACTTTTTCTTCCTACCATGTGCAAATGTAAATTAAATAACAAAATTAAATAAAGGAAATGTAACAGCAGAGCAGACTCAATTGGAAGCAGCAAGTTCTTAACTTACCACCTCTAAGATGAAAGATTTTGTGTAAGAACTTAGAGGCAGAATATGTCCACGATTTTGTTTAAGGGAATTAACAACCTGAAGATGTATTAATCTCCTAACCCAAGTGTTAGGAGAGAATTCCTGAAGCATAGAAATCATACAGCTAACGATTACAATTGGCAGAAAGGATCCAGAAACCAGTTTAACCCTGAAGTAGCGCTGATGATTTGCAGTGGCGTGGAGGCAGAACCTCGATGTGGCCAACCTGACAAACGTGTCACAAGGCACACAAAAGGGAAAACTGCATTAAAAAAAAAAAAAAAATTACTCAAATAATTTCAGAGAGGAAAAAAGATGCTGTGGAATAAAAGGGACATTCATTGAAGCAATATCCTGCAAAGCACACTATTGCAGAGCTCTGATGAGCATCGGAGACAGTCAGACTTGTAGTAAATAAATGTTATTACACTGCCACGATTACAGCATCTTTCCTGTTTTCAGGCTGGTTGAGCCATCTGGCATGGGCATCCGGATAAAAGTTATGCAATTATTAAAACACGCTAAATTAAATTAATTTAAATTAATCACAGCATATGAAAATAACTGGCCAGAAGCATCAAATCGTAGTTGTTTTGAACATGATGACCTATTTTTCTGGTTTTGCTGGGCTTTCTCTAATTATGGGATAACATGCTGTCTTTGAAACCAGTGGCAAAAGTCCAGTTGAGTGAAAAGAGAGAAAAGATTTGTGCAGGGTGTTGTTTCCCTTGTACACAAGCAGTGACATGCTTCATTAAACAGTGTCCACATACAGGCCCTACTGAAGGATACGGACACTTTTTATTACTGTATGTTGGCCAGTTGTGTAGAATGTGAAGTTACCACATTACATCAAAATGTTTCCCATGCTATTTTGGGAAGGTCTAAAAGACTTTACTGTGCCCTTAAATGTTATGAAAAGTTTGCTCTGCTAACTGTTCAAAAAATAGGTCATTTTTATCTGTTTCCAAAATGATCAGCTAAAGTCTTTGTCACAAATGAAGGTTTTCTGTTAAAAAATCAGCAAAGCCTTGGTGACAATGTGTTTAAAAAACAGTGTAAAAAATGACTAACAGAAAATGGCTTGATTTAAAGTGCTGAAGAAAATGGGAAGGCGTTCAACTAACAGCCTCCTGGGGCTGCTAGGAATAGGAGCAGTTGAGAAGGAGAATCCCGAGAAGGAGAATCCTTAAGAAGTTATCTCTATATTTACCAAATCTGCTTGCCAGTATTCAGAGGGAAAAGGCAGCATCTTGCCTACTGCTCAGTCAGAGGCAGCCTGGCTCCAGCTTTAAGAAGATGCTTGTGTCCTACTGATTCACCAGGACGTATTTTCCATATGCAAAGCTCCTGATGCATGCCTGAAACCAGGCAGTGGATGCACTGAGGACTGAAGGCTTGTACCTTCCACAGGTAAAGTCATGAGCACCCCCAGCTTCAGTTAGAGCTCCCTAAAATGCTTTCCTGCACCCTCATAACCCATTAAAATCCACCCAGAAAGGATGTACATACACTACAGCCCAGACAAAAGCTCCCTCTGAACTCAGTTTGGCTTTTGTTTCGTTTCTTCTCAAGTGTTTTGTCAATTTTTTTCCTATTACATTGGCTTTAGATAAACCCTTTTACAGAAGTTCTCCAAATCTCTAACTGAATGTCCGTAAAGCACCAGTTCAACTAGTTTAATGCACTGGATCAGAATCAGAGTGGCAGACAAAACATGTTGTTGATATGTTTTTATTCTCCTGATGTGATATCTCCCACTGGGCAGAACCATGTGGCACATATTGAAGGGGATTTTGTGGGATGCAGGGGAAATCTGTACTAGATATCGACAAGTAATTTCTCAAAATGTTCAGGCAGAAGGGGAAAACTGTTTTAAAAGAAATAATTTTTCCTAAGTGAGATCCATACTTCTTATAATAAAGCACAGGCAGGAATTTTTATCACTGGCTTTTCTTTTCTTTTCTTTTCTTTTCTTTTCTTTTCTTTTCTTTTCTTTTCTTTTCTTTTCTTTTCTTTTCTTTTCTTTTCTTTTCTTTTCTTTTCTTTTCTTTTCTATAGAAAAAGGTAAAAAATGCATTTAGTGTAAGGTTCTATTTAAAAACCTAGCCTAGGCTTCCTGTTCCTCGCTTACCTAACACAATTAAAATGCAGAGGTGCTAATAGCTGTAGAGAAATCCAGGTGTGGAATATGTGACTTGAACCAATGTGGAATAAAATGGTAGGCAGAAGGGATTCTCTAGCTGTAATTAGATTTTAAACTTAAGTAGCTGCGATTTTACTTTCTCCCCTTCCCAAACTGTGAAGAAATTCTTTTGAGTAAGGCTGATAATCTGCATACTTTCAGTATAACGAAATTAAAATGAATAAATTATCCACCCAAAATGACACAGGCATTTACAATAGGAGTCTTATCTCTAATAGCATTGTTATTACCAATATAATTGTTATGATAATTTTTTTTTTTGAAAATCTCCTAAGTCTGTTTCTCATACGTGCATTTAATTCAGAGCCCCTTTCAAGTAAATATCGTGCTTATTATGTCTAGGTTTCAGTAGACTTGCCTGAAATCTCCGCTTTCGTAACTTCTCACCTTCTGAGAATGTTATTGATCCCTAGATGTAACGTGTTTATCTATCTGGGAGAGGAATTAGGAGCCTGGAGATGCAGTCCTATTCTTGGACCTCTCATTTAAGACTTGTGAACTTTAGCAAAGCACCTTTGAAAAAAATCACCTCGATAGTGAAACAGGTTAATGCCCCAAATGTACATTATCTATTTCAGGCAGTGTTTTTTTTTTTTTTTTTTTTTTTTTTTTTNTTTTTTTTTTTTTTTGCAAAAGGGATGGATTAAATACAAGAATAACTCATTTTTATAAATAGGGGTTTAGATCCTTGGCTGAAAGGCTCTAGAAGTGCTAATTATTTTTATTCCAGCATGTATGTATAAATGATCTTGCTGAACAATCAAATACTGCAGCCTTTTATATTTTCTTATGTGGTTAGTTCCACTAGGATTACAGTTATTTTAAAATATACATGAAAGACAGCAGTTATTAGCAAAAGCCTTAGAGATTCGTATTGACAGGGAGGACCAGAGGGTTAAAGTCAGCTATTTGGAAATCTCTGTATATGAAAATACCCACTAGACATATCGAGTATTTGGGTGTGTATACAATTGAGCATCACATCAGCTGTCTGCGTTTGTAAGCTAATAAAACCCATGCACAAATACCTTATTTATATGCATACCTTGGGGTTTGCACGCATTAAAAATGGCAAGGGCAAATATCTGTGAAGAATTGCATTTGCCTCACTTTGAAAATCTGCCCATTAGAATCAGGCTGTATATTTAGATAAACAACCCATCTCCCCCCTTCCTCCTGAGCGTATATTATTGTAATGACCAAGTTAGCACTGAAACACAGTAAAAACAGGTGAGCATTTAGAAAGGGTCAAGAGAGAGGAGTTCCCATCACATGATTAATCAGACAAATGAGGTATTTGGAGAGAACTGTTTGCATGCAGCTGAGTTCTCTGAAATGTTTGTTATGAAGTAATTGCATTATGAAAATAATCAGCTGCTCTGCATTCTGATCATTAGAAGCTGATGATATAATTGTGTTATAATGAAAAGCATTCTGGTGATTATTCCACAGAGAACTTCTCTGCAGATAATATTCAAATTTACTTTAGTTTGGCATCATTTCAAAGAAGCTGAAAGTACAATGCAAACAGCTGGACTATGAGGTAATGTTGTTATAACTTCTGAAGTATGTCCCTTTTTTAAAATCTATTTTCTTGAAAAAGTTCTTTGTGTTTATCTACATAATGCCAACTGAACTTATTTGTGTTTTATGGTGGCTCATTAAAAAACTTTGTTCTGTATTTGCAATGAGAACTACCAGTTTTATTCTTTTTTTTTTTTCCTGAATAATTAATTAGAAAGCATCCTAAAGCCATAAAGAATCAGTAATACTGTAATTATCTCCTGTTCTGGATGATGTTTCATCATATGCACTTTTCTACTAACATTCTATGTCAAATCTTAACTGTGTGTACTACCGGTGACTTGAATTAGTGGTACTTTGCAGGGTATAACACAAGTCAGATCTGTTCCCATCAAGAACTTCACTGTTGACTCAAAATAGGCATACTATATTTCATGAAGTTAATAAAAAAAAAAAATCTCAAAACTAGCAATCTGCTGTAACCGCTCATGTAGGTGAATGGAGACTATCTCCTAAAGAATTCAATCCATTGAGTTTTGATAGAACAAACAATTTTACTGAGAAACCTATTTTTTTTATTGAATACCTGGGATCCTGTGGCTGTAGGTAAATGAATCTCCCTGCCAAATGAGAAAACTAAGTTATTCTACTGTCTTGTTTAAAGTGGTGTATTTCTGTGCTGTTTCCCCAGTACTTGAATGCACCTTGAACAGTAAAACATAGCTTTATACTCTACTGACTGTATTACTTGCAGGGAGATGTCTGGGCTACAACATGGGCTTGACTTGTTACAGGCTCTTTGTTTTCTACTCGTGGTTTTCTTCATTATCTCTCCCCAGGTAAATGTAGCTGCAGGCCTATTTGATGTGTAATAGGGGTGAGAAAGCAGAGGTGAACACTTTCTAGTCAATAAGACCCATTAGTTTCCCTTTACTAGAAACAGGCATTGCCAATCTCTGAATTCCCCAGCTGATTTAAATCCCCTCCCTGCTTTTTTATGTGTGAGTTTGAATTTTGTATTTGTTGTTTAGTGCAAAAAGACTAGAAAAGCCACACAAGGTGGTGTGGAGCCAGCCAAGTCTAGTAGCAGCAACAGTAGCTGGTGGGAGAAAGGGAAATAGTAAGTGCTGGAGAGGGGGCACTGAGGTCACAGCCACAGACTGGTTGAGGTTGGCAGAGACCTCTGGAGGCCATCTGGTCTGCCCCCTGCTCCAGCAGGGCCACCCAGAGCAGGGTGCCTGGGACCATGTCCAGGCGACTTTTGGAGATGTCCAGGAGGGAAGACTGCACAACCTCTCCGGGCAGCCTGTGCCAGTGCTCCGACACTCACACAGGAAAGAAGTGCTTGCCACATCTTGGCCTTGCATGTCTGTTTGTATTGAAAATGTCACTCTAATAACAAAGTTGTTGCTACCTATTATGGAAATGTGACCAGAGGCTATCTGGAGTCCTTTAAGGGCTTTTCTTTGTAGTTATGGTCTTGCATAGCTGAGCCTGCACCCTTTTGGGAATTCGGGGAGCTCTCAGGGTTGGCATGTGCTCGTTCCACCTCTCCCTTAGTCCTGCTGCATGACCAGAGTAATCAAACAGCTGTGGCACTGCTCTTAGTGCACCAGATCAGCTCCCCCTGCTTTCCTCATTCTCAGCTCTTCCAAAGGTGTGTTCACATCTTCATCACCCTGCACCTGTGATGCGCTGAATCAAGTGAGAAGGCTGGAACAAAATGCTCTGTTTCATTTGATAATGTTTTTTCCAGGGGAAGTAAAAGCCCACACCTCTCATTGGCTCTAATTGAACAGCACATAACTGGCAGTGCTGAAAATAAAGCCACTAACACAGATGTTCCTTGTTGTCTTAGAAAGTTAAAAGAAGCAAAAGTAGCAGCATCTGAACATGAAAAGGATCTGTAAGCTTCTGAAAGGTGTTTAGATGCTTAATTCCAAATTACTTAAATCTTATTAAAGCACCTAAATACACTTAAAGCCAAAATATATACAGCCTATGATTTCTTAAAAGACAATAACTAAATCTTAGACCTTGAGAGCCTCATGTCCATTTGCTGCTTTAACTATTACGTACTATTGCCAGACAGAAGGAGATAGAAAAATGTTATTCTCCTCCATCCTCTGCAGTTCAGCCAACAAAGAGAACTTCTGCAGAGTCCAAGCACATTAAAGTTGGAGCTGATGTCTTTTAGTCTATTGGTCTATGAAGCTGATTGCTGACATGCCCTTTCTTACTTTCATTCTGCAAGGGTCTCAAAATGGCATTGTAATAATGAAGTGCTGTAACGAGAAAGAACTTGCTTGTGGCTGGAGTAACAACTTTGACTCCCTAGTTATTATGCCTTTTGCAGGGAGCTGGATGTGTCATGTAACTGTGATGTAAGTTTTTGAGTAGTTGCTTTTTCAGTGCTTTTTATTTTACTGCAGTAATCAAAGAGAAAAATCATTTCTTTGACATGTTATGTGAATCCAACAGAGAAATGCTGGAGGGAGGCTTTGGGATTTGCTAGCTGCATATTCTGCTGGCAACATGAAGGAAGGATTGGGATAATTCCTGCACCTTTGATGGGTTTGCGCTATCTCCAGATATTGCTGAATCACTGAGGCTATAGAACTTCCACCTGGAACTCGTTAAAACATCAAGGGCAAGCAATATTTGTCTAAAATATACCATACTGAAGCATGTATTGGATTAACTTTTTGTTTCCTTTTTTAAATGCCACCATGGAGAAAGCCATTGGATGTACATGTAAGGTCTTTTCTCACCACCACCCCCTGGTATATCTACAGACATAAATAGAAGCTCAGGATATGCAGTTCTTCTGGGTGTGTGGGGCGAACCTTTGGCAGCTTCTTGGTTGTAACTTTTATTTACTAATTAGAATCAAGCGTGGGAAGTCTTTACTCCTTATTGGGTCCCCTTGCTGTCTTTACATTGAACAACTGCAGGAGTATATCTGTGAATGTCAAAGTGAGACAGTAAGAGGAACTATGTGCACAGACGTGGTATGGAAAAAGTTTAGGAACTTCTCTTACTGGACGTGGTGTATACTGAGACAGGCAGGTAACACCTCTGTCGTCAGTGATATCTTTGGGCAGGGTCCTCACAGAGACATTCTGCTATAGTTTCATTAGTTTAAGCGTTTTAAGACCAGACCTCTGGCTAACAGTCCCACTAATCTACAGCTATGCTTGATTGTACTATTATTGCATGTGCTGCTATGGCACCTAATGTTGATGATATTCAAACGTACACTTCAGCAGCACCTACCAGCACATCAGCCCAGCTACCTCCTCCTTCCTCCCCTACCTGCATGCCCACTGTGCTAAGCAAATGATAGGTATGGTTCAAATAAAATAAATAACCATTCTTACCCCTAAGCCACACAGTCTAAAAATTATGCATAGCAGGGTGTTAGTAACAGATGGACTGTTACAGTGTATGCCATGAATACCTCCCAAGAAATGAATATATTGTGTATCAATATTGTGGTTGGGAAATAAAAACCCTCGTGAAGAGTCATTACTGTGAGTAAGCAGTATAGTTTGGCAGTTTTAACTGGGGTGGGGAATAACAAAAGCAATCATTCTGTGTAACAGAATAACTGTCTGCAACACCTCCATTTACACCGGCAGTCAATTCTCACTTGTAAATAGCATGCAGGCTATTTAAAGGAAACTAAAGGAAATATTAATGGTTCACAGATTGAAAGTTTGCAGAAGAAATTTTTAGTACATGGTGAACTTTTGCAGCCCATCCAAAAGTGTGTGTGTGGGGGTTAATGGAAATCTTGAAAGACCTTTAATTGCAATAGTTTAAGTGAAGTCTTTGCAATTCACACAAATTTCTTTCCCATAAATGCATCATAGATGTCCTCAGTATCTGCCATAATGTTATCATTTCCTCTGGTAATTATAAGTCTAACTTCTGTGTAGTGAGTTTACATATCTATAAAGCTTAATGTTTCACATCCTATATTATGCTCCCCTGGTAACAGCAGTTTGCTACTACTGTTGGCTTTTTATTATATGGCCCACCATTACTGAATATGGTTTGTAATAGCCCATTTCTTTCTTTCCCTACTCCTAGCTTAAAAACAACAATTTTTTTAACGCTTGTAATATGCATGTCAGTCAGAGCTGAAACATTTTGCTTAGGGCCAAATTCTGGTCTTCATTGACAGCAAAACTCCCATTCATGTGAATGAAACCAAGATTTGTCTGCAGCTGTTTATAGCTCATTTCATTTGGAAAAGTGGGCTAGATTTGTGCTTGGCTTCATTGGTGTGTCCTTCCAAGAAGCTGGTAACCTTTCTACAAGTGTCCTTCCTGAAAGGAACCAATCGGTGGAATGAGAATTGAAATGAGTTGAAGCAGAGACTGAATCAACCGGGAGGCCTTAATGGATTAACTCCTCTTGAGGCAACGTCCCTTCCCGCACCCCCTCATCCTTCTGAGGACAAGGGCAAGCATGCAAGGTGTCCCGGAGATCTGCCTAGCAAGAGACTCATCTGGTGAGAAAACCATGCCCAGTCTTTTGTTCAGCAAATGGTACAGAATACCATTTAATCTCTGATTAATCAGGACCCCTATAATAGTGGCAGACTGACACTTAATAAATCTATTCCCTGACACCTCTAAAAGCTGAGAAGCCTTACTCCCTTCCGTCTTCTCTCATGCAGTTGTTCTCATACTGAAGTTTTATTATGCTTTTTGCATTACAATCACAGAAGGCCACCTGATTACATTATACAATAGAGTATCTGACTCACTCTTATAAATATCTTTCAGAAGTTTGCAAAACCCCAGGTTGCTAATGTTTAAGTCAACAAGAAGTAAAATTAGTTCTAGATCTCTTTTCTTAAGGAACTCAGACACTAAAAAGAAAGTCACAGGGCAAAAATTGCTTCCTACACTTAAATCCTGTGATGTGTCACAAGCTAAATAATTCTAAATTCCCCAAAACTCTCTCCATTCCTGAAGGAGGTAATCTACCAGCTTGCTGTACTGTTGCAGGTTAAATATTCACTAATGGTTTATTAGGGCACGTATTGTAGATGATCAACTCTATGATTAACGCACAAGTGCTGCTGAGTTTTTCATGTTTAATAAATATTTTCAGTACTCTTATTGCTTTATCAACATAAATTACAATAAATGTCTAATAATTGTAAATCAATACAAACTCTGTAGTAAATCATTACAAACCACAGAGCTGTTAAAAAGTGAAATGCCAATCCAAATCTTTTTCACTGTTTTGTTGTACTTTCTCTGCTGTGTGTTTTTCTTCTTTGTTTGTTTGTTTTTTCATGAATCCCCAGCAACACTATGACAGTATGTTGGTTGAATCACATCCTTGGACTTTTTTTTTTTTTTTTTCTTCTCATCTCAATTCATTGAGATTAGGATCAAGTTCTTATTTTTGCTACAGGCTGAAGAGGCAACTGTGATTCTTGAGGTCTTGCGGTTAACTTAATTTTACTTTGCCTCTGGCTCTCCTTTCCTTTCTCTTCTACTTAGTTATTATAATTGAAACTTGTACATGCACTGAAACCAATGTACCCTTGTCTTCCCAAGAACAGACTGAACCACACATCCTTGGTTTCAGCACAGAGCAGGCCTTAGGATGAAACTTCGTCTAAATTTAGGTTGGAAGATGTAGCTTTCCCATGGCTACTCCTCTGGGTGTCCTCCACTAGCAATGAGAGAGGGAAGTCTTTAAAGACCAACTCCCAAAGTAGCTCTCTAAAGCAGGCAGGATGCATCTTCCTCCACAAGAGACAAAAAAGGGATGACTAACTTTGATTCAACACCTACCTATTGGATGGCTAAAGTTAAGGAGGATGAATCATACTGTTAGTGTACTGGTCTCCCTCATCTTCATAGAACAAGAATTCTGTTGTTGCTTCTGTTTTTATGTAGTTCTTGCTCCAAAGTATCTGCTAGTTGTTCAGTCTTCCACAGAAACTTACAAAATTGTACTATTGAGTTGAAGGTACATGGAGTCTAGGTATGCAGAGACCAAAGCCCACTGAAATAACTGCAGGAAATGCTATTTGGTGAACTGGCTTTCAGTAAATTTTAGTATGGCTATTTGCACTGGATTGGCCAATCTGTTTAATGTTTCCTGCTCTTACAAATTGGGCCATTATGTCTGGGATGATTTCAGGTACTCAGGATCCTAAAGTGAGTGAAAGTACTTCTAACAATGAAGTCTTTACTGTGTTGGAGTGAGTCAGTCCCAGCCAGCAGAATTGTTTATTAAGATTACTGCCAGTTCCTGCATTATCCATTTAAAAAATCACTTCTCACCAATTCCATTTACTAGCACTGATGTACCCTCTCCGAGGACTTCTACCAAGCCTCTGCTCAGTATAGGCTTTTAATATATGATGAGTGCAACTTAAATTAAGACACCCTCCAGAAATACCCCTTTGGCTGAATATCTACATTTGCTTTGCTGTATGCAGATAGCCTATCTTAATTGTTTTGTTTGGTAAGTAAAATTATAAACTATGTAGATTTCCACACATCTTTCTCTCTTAATCACCAGGAAATGTTTGCCTGCAATTCTGCAGAGGGAACATAGCTAGCAACTGGGGAGTATTTTGCAAGGAAAGATATCATTACCAGTTTGGTGCTACTCTGCCTGTAAGGCTTCAGAAAATCATAGTGCAAGGAGATATAGCTACAGGTACAGCAGGCATTTAATCCAGTTTTCCCACTTCTCCTTTTCAAGTTGTGATTAACAATTAGCAAGCCCTGTTAAATCCTTGCCTGCTGCTCAATAAACTGATCTGATTGTCAATATATTTTCTTCATAGCAACATCCTCAAATATGCCCACACAGATTGCTCCCACTTGAGGCTAACTTTTAAAACAGCATCCACAACTTCAGATGCAGGCAACAGATGCAGACATGACCCAAAATATGACAGAAAAGAAGCCTATTAGAGTATTTAGGTGTCATTTGCTTTGCAGGAAGTTTTCTGTTGACTTTCTCAAAAATATCAGGGAGGATTGGGGAGAGGAAAAAAAAAATTGAGGTGCGTGGGAGAATGAAGGACAGAAGATATTAACTCTCGGAGTCAGTGAACTGTAGTGTATAAAATGAAGCCCCAGGAACATATACCACGTGTTTGTGAAGCACTGAATGATACCAACCCTCCTTTTCATCAGCCACAAACAAGCCAGCTAGATGAGAAGATGCAATGAAATGAAAAGGGAAAGAAAACAATAGAATTATCTGTTTTAATTTTCCCTAAAGGACAATGCAACTTATCATACCAGCTACAGAAATGCATAAACTGGCCTAACATTGAAGATTTATAGATTATAAACTCAGAAGAGACAATTACATTCGCCTAGTCTAACCTTTGGTACAGTTCATAATATATACTTTCCCTGAGCACTTCTTGCATCAAGGCTATAACTTCTGGCACTGTTAGGGCTCTTCTAGAAAACATCCCAACATAAAGACTTAAAATGATGGGGGAATCAATACCATGCTTTAGTAATTTGTTACACAGAATACCGGTGGTTTAAAAATGTGTGTTTTATTTCCAAAATGATTTAAGTGATTTTGCCCATTGGCTTTTGCTATGCTTCTGTCAGCTAGATTAAAGAGCTTTCCATTATCAGAAGTCTTCTCTCCATGTTCCTACTTATAGATTAGAAGGTGACTTAATCATAATCTCTTCTCAGATAAACTAAATAAATCAATCCTGTTTAGTTTTAAACCATAAAGAAGGATTTCCAGACCCCTATGAATCCAAATACTCTCCTGGACTCTGTTTTGCAGGATATAGACCCCAGATCTGATCTCTCTGACATATTTTCTGTCCTTCTGTGACCTTTACCTTGTTTTATTGAACCAAGTAGCTTAAATTGGACCATCTCATCAACTGATTCAGAATGCTCTCTGAAATCAGCCCTTCACTCTGGTTATTTCTTATAACTCAAAGCTCTTATTGATAGGTAGCATGGGGATGCCATCTGATCACTTATCACAGTCCTACAGTGAAGTACAATTATAATGCAGATTTTTTTCAGAGATTTCTGATGGATTGTTTTCACATTATATTTGCAAAGATTCCTCACAGAAAAACTCAAAAGTATCTTCCTTGTACATATTTTGATCAGTTTCTGCATTCTGGTTCACCTATTCACCTCTGGATGGCTGCTTCATAGCCAGCTGCTGATGACAAAGCTTGGAAAACATTATGACTTTATTTATTTGCCTTTAATTAAAAAGGTGTAGAGGTCTTGGTATAGTTTTAGTGAGCAAATATCTGCCTCTTAAATTTACCAAAATAGCTAGTACGGCTTACATACTGATTGGTCAAAGACTGTGAATACCACAATCCACTCTCATTACTTGCACATTTGAGAGGTGCTAACAGTATTTGTGGCAGCACATGGGCTAGTTTCACATTATTGCTAAAATATTTCCAAGCTGCATCATACGGTAGAGTAGTCAGAGATTATTTTGACTTTATTACTCTGTCACTTATATGAGGAAAGGCTTTTGTAGCTCTAAGCCTAAAGGGGACAATTCGGAGGAAAAGGCTTACTATATTAACAATTTTTATATATTTTTTTAACCTTTCTTCTCATTTACATGTGTTTCAACAGTCTTACAGAAGGTGGTAGCAGCTACCCTAAAGAAAGCATTGTGCCTCTTGCATGACTTCCTTTTACAGGAAATACAAGATTATTTATTTATTTATTTATTTATTTAGATGGACACCACTTTGCTCTTTAATCTTCCATGGCTTTCATATAAGGAGCAGTTGAAGTAATTCTTCTCAAGTGAAAATATGTTAAGGAATAGGAACATTTCATGTGTTGTTCATGTGTTTATGGCCAAGAAGTCAAATTTAAATCGGAATCTCAGCACCATAATCTTCTAGCAAATGTTACCAGCTGTTCAGCTCCACACTTTCTTCTAAAAGCGAGTAAGAAAATGAAAATCCATCATATCAGTCAGCTAGTGGTTCTTAGTACCCTTACCTTGACAGATGATACATCAGAGCGCCTGGAAATTTTAGTTTTAATGGGCTGGGATCCATCTTCCTGCAAATACTAAAATAAAAATATGTATCAAGTCATTTATCGAGTGAGTTTCTACATATATAGGCTCACTTTTTATATGTTCTTCTGAGAAGTAGTACTTAATTTTTCTTCTACATCTATTTATTATGTTTGACTATATTTTTCTTCATGGAAAGTGCCAATGAAAGTAGCATGAGGGCTCTAGTGCTTTGATAGCCTTCCAAACTCAAAGAAGTGTGAGAATACCAGGGGGAAGGGAGGCAGAGAAGTAAAATAGGTAGGAAACTTCTGAGAAACTTGCCAAAAAGTTTAAGGGGGGGGGAAAAAACTTGTGAAAGTGGAATAAAAATACCTTGAAGATTTTTTTTTTTTTTTTTCCCCCTTCTAAGTGTTACAGTCAATGGGATCCCAGGAAAAAAAAATCCTCCTTATTTAATGCATATATAATTCTATATTACATATAATTCTAAATTCTCTCTCTACATAGAATTATACATATAAATGGATATATATTGTTCCATATATGCTATATGACCCAAACTTCATTCTTCTCTCATAGCTGTGCAGAGCCCTGCATGACAGAGTGTGGATGCTGAACACACCGTTAGATGCTACTGTAGTAAAGATCACCATATAAATTTAGTGTAATAAAGATAAATTATCTGGGGGTGAACATGGTTCTTTAACACTGTAACACAATAGCAAATCAATGTTTAACAGTGGACAGCTGAAACACGCAAGGTGAAATCGCATCTAATCTAGGCTTTGTGCCAGACAGGTGTGACCTGGATGGCAATGGGAAATAACAGACAGATTACAATGTACACTTTTAGTAGCATAGAAACAGTCCTGGAAATATGATTTTTTTTTTGATTATTTTTTCTCCTCTCTGGCAAAAAAAGAACTACTTTGAAAAGCTGGTTGAAACTGTATACCTTATATATCAACCAAGCCTAACGCCACTGGGGTTTATTTGACAGCAAAACTGCAGTAAGTGAGGAAAACAAATGGAGTATGTTTGAATCCACAATTTAGCATTTCTTATATGAAGGAGCTGGCCAAATATTAGAGTAACTCAGATGCGAGCTCCACTTGCATTTCCATGTCAAATAATATCTTGTCTTTAAAGGCAATCCCCTTCATTCCCCAGCCCTAGCCTGTTCGACCCGTTAATCTGTTATGACACCGACCTTTGGCAATATTCTACGACTTTGCCATCCAGCTGTCAATTTATCCTGTATACAACTCATTCCCTCGTGCTACTGTTTCAACACTGGAACTGCTCCACACTAAAATCCAAACATCCGTAACCTTATCTTTCTTCAGATCCCAACTTACAGCTCATCTCTCTCACATAAGCTACTCATGTCATAACAGACCAATTCTTATTTTTGCTACTTACCTGCAACATCTTCCCTTGCATTAGCAACAGCACACATACTAGAAATGCATGAATACCTGATTTCATTTTTCTTATTGCCTGCTGACTGAAATTAAAAAAAAAAAAAATCAATTTTTTGATAACTCATTTTACTTTCATTTCTAGTCAGTCTGGCAAAAATGAGAAGAAAGATGAAATTATTTTGAATTGGAAAAAAAATGTTTGACCCTAAATGAAGTAATTCAAATTGTTTCTTAAGCTCTGTTTTTGTTTTTGTTTTTTTTTGTTACAAAGGAATTGATTTTTTAGAAACATTATTTTTATTTAAAAACAATTTTTTTCTAGCTTTTCCATTTTTCAAACAGTATGTGCATATTTTCATTGACATGATTCAGTTTCTTTTTATTTTCATCAAAAAGACTCAATAGGAAAAATTTCCCATACTCAGAAGAATAAATGGAACAGACAACATTGCAATAAATCTTTGCTATATTCATTTCCGTGCAAATTCAGTCTTCAGGTCTTGTGTTTTAATCTGGAAAGTTTTCTGCACAATAACATCTCCATTTAGAGTTCATGCAACACCTGCCACAAAGAAGTCTGGACCTTAGTACGGCCTTTTTGGTTATATTACAAAACAAATGCCAGTAATGGGTGGAAATCGCCCACCTTTCCTCTTCTTCCCAGCTTTAGATGAGGTATCTCACAACAAATATACTGAATAGAAATATTTGCACGAATAAAATGATGGTGTTTACATACCTAAGTGGAAGCACTTAAGGGTTGTTTAATGTAAAAGAACAAAACTATTAACAAAAGCATAAATATTGCCAAGAATCTTGGCAAGAGATGATGTATCCATTATCTTAAATCTTTGGCAAGACAACACCAGAAAATTTAGCTAAGGTGTCAGCTTAAAGGTTTGAAAAGTGCTTGAGAAGCTTTGGACAGGAAAATTCACCATTTGGTATGCTTTAAATGGCTTTCAAAGCCAAACCCACTTGATCACAAGTGTACTTGAGGAGCATTAAGTTGACTGCATGTGGCTGCTGTTGGAAGATGTGTGTAGAAGAGAAAACAAAACATCCAACCAAGGAGCAACTGACTATCTATCCAGACATCTAGTGCAGTTAGATTAAAAAATGGTTAGCGTGTGTGTGTGTATATATATACAAATATTTATATGTATGTGTACATATATGTACTGGCATTTGGAGAGACAGTATATTCCCATGGAGTCAGGGCTTGCTCCCACAAGTCATATCTAGCCAAAGCCACTCATGCTCTGCAGTTGCTCCTGGGCTGTATATGGGAACTGGACACTGCAGGGCTGTTGCAGGCTTCTAGACCAATGGTTAGCTTCTTCGTGCCATCATAGCCAAATTAACTATGTATAAAACAAAAGGTAATGGCACAGCATTAGACTTGTCTCCTATGCTCACCAATGAAAGTACGTGATGTTCTGCAGACTCAGGACTTCATAGCTCCATGGGAATGTTCTGTTCAGTAGCAGAAATGCTGGTGGGGAGCAATGATCTCAAACTTCTGGCCTGTTTTCAGTTAAGATCTACAGTGTCCTTTCTTAATACTGCACAAAGGACATAGAGTATATAAAGGACATAGGATATCATATAGAATAACTGCACTAATTATTCCTAGCAAAAACACAGAATGAAGTGATCCTGTTCCTATTTTCCCCTCCCCGATTCCCTCTCTCCTGTGGCACTTTGCAGGTTTGGGACTATAATCAGCAATTCTGTGTGAAAACCTATCATCTGATTAAGCACTGTTGGTTCAAGCTGATAGGAAGAACTGCCTAAAAATAAGGAATCAATTCTGAGCCAAGTGTTGTAATTTTAAAACCACTACTTAAAAGATATACAGTAATGTAATTAGCCAGGGATGTAATTAGAAACATTTTGATGATGGTGGTTTGAGTGAATGACATTTCATGCTTAGTCCTGCATTTTGGAAATGTTACAACCTGATTCAAGTTCTGCAAGTAACTTTTGTCTTGAACTTTGTACACTGTAGAACTGGAAAAAATAATCAGGAATCCCTTTGAGGTGACATTCTTCTGACATTTTTCCAGAATGCCTTCTCTACAACGCTGCTGTTGTATCATAGACTTTATTCAGAAGAAAAAGTAATTTCAAGCATCCCAGCTTCATGTCAGATTGAGCAAAGACTAATCAGACCTTCAATCTTGAACATGCTCTTTAGGGCAGCATGTTATACAGACACATTTAATAGATGTTCTGCTGATGTACTCTAACTGCTGTACTTATTAGCTTCACAGTTCTTTCTGGATTCTGCCACGTAGAATCTTGGCTTGTGTAAGTATTGAATTAAAAAGTAGCAACCTTTTCCACAGAAAATGGCATTAATTACTTATTTTCTCAGCCATCTAGAGTAGAGCTTCAGGGTGAAGTTACCAAGTTCTTAGCATGTAACCATGTATTGTAGTTAACTGTCCCTGCGTGCATCTATAGAAAAGGCAAGTTAAACTGACTTAAACTATCCTAAACTGAAAGAAAATCACACTTAACCAGGGCTGGCTTATTTCTTTAACAGGACGTGAGCATATGCATGAAGAAGTATCATGGTGTAACTTGTAAGACTCAGCTTGTAAGACTTCTGGATCTGAACGCTACCTTACAGTTTGGACCAAGGAAAACAATACTTGGCCTAGGACTACCATTTGGGTAAGGTTCAAAGATTTGTCTGTGGGATAACCTAACATTCAGGATCACAGCTATTTTGTGAATGCGACCAAAAACTTACAAAATTAGGTGGTACTTTTTAGTTACCTGTCCTAATGAGGGTTCTGTTGCCAGACACCATAATCTAATTGTTTTGGTGGAAAATTAATAAAGATGTTTTTTGAAAGGATGTAATAATAACAAAAAAGTTAATAATCTTGAATGGAGAAATTTGAAATGGATAAGGACAGAAGAGACTTCACTGAGGGTCAGTGTTATGGATGGTTCTCCATGAACTTTAGCAAGGAAAAACGTATAGTTCGGGGTAGAAGTTCAGACTAAAAAGGTAAGAACGGGTTCAAGTTTGGCAATGTAGATCTGAAGCCCTTTGTACATACAGATATGAATCTGGAGTTTTATATTAAATAAATTATATTTATATATATTAATTGTACTTATATATTAATTAAATATTAAAAAAACAAAACCAACCAACCAAAAAAAAATCCTCCCAGTATGTTTGAAAACTGTACATTCCAGTGGGAAGCAACTGATAAATTTTTAATTGCCAACTGTTCAGAAACAGCCTTGTTCAGAAGCACACATCATTTTACTTCTGTGTACACTGATGGAAAATTATATATTTTCAAGGTTGTATACCCTGTTCCATTTTTTTTTCCTTCAGTAGGAGGGTTAGGTCTCTATAATTTGCAGAATCAAATGCTCTTTCATGTAATCATTGATGGATAGAACGTACAGATGTTTCATCATCATTTAATACTTAGTGAAGCTCTATCCAGAGTTTCTACAGATCTCCTTATCTGTTATATACTATCCTAAGTATAACTATTACTGATTTTTGCTATTAAATCCTTTCCACAGAATGACTTTCTTTAACAGAATTTCATGATCATTGATTATTCTCCCTATGGCATTCTTTTTTTTTTTCTTTTAATGTCTGGTCTTCTGTTTTTGTTCCTTCATATTTGGAGGGGATGTTTGGTATGGTGAGTTATTTCAGAATCAAGCTATCTTTCATTGGGAGGTAGTATCAGTTAAATAACCTTCTATTTACTGCAGACTTGGTATTTCTCATGGCTCAGCTGAGCACAATAAAGTGTTAAACAGCTGTCTTATGGCAACTGTTTGGCACAATGCAATAAGCCCCCAACTCAATGACGCTGTACTCACTGTGAGAGAGGCACAGTAGCAGCAGACTGACGGAACATCGATGCCTTGGAGAAAAGCTTTGCATTGTACCCTGTGACTTGTTTTTCTTGCTTGTGACATCTTGCAGATTTTTGTTTAAAATGTGCATAATTTTGTAGATACAGCACTTACAGACTCTAATCAGCAGTTAAGATAAAACAGTATTGCTTTTGTTCTCCTGCTAAAGCTCTTTTCATGCAGTGTCACTAGTTGCTCAACAGCCACATTTATTCTGAATGCCTTGTACAGCCCATACAGTCCACAGCAACGAGAACGCTCCTCACTCATTTTTCCTACAGCAAACACTTTCAACTTCCTTTTTATCCCAGGTTTATGAACCAAGATTAATCCTGCATTAATGTCTGTCCTTGCTCATCCTGCAGCTGTGCATGACCCCCCAGAATGTCAGAGCACGACTCCCCCACTGTGCCATCATCCTTTCACTTTCCTGATGGCCCTGATTTGGCTAAAAAAAGCCCAAAATGTGAGCGGTGGAGGAGGAGGAGGTCAAACTGATCCCTAACGAGACAGTTCTGACAAAATCACGTAGGAGGATTTCTTTTCCTTTCAACCCTAGAGGTATATAAGTAGACCAGAACTAACGAGTGCCAGATATAAATCTGGTACAAATTGATCTCTTTTTAGTTGAATGGAGTACAACAGCTTTCTACCATCTGATGATTTGGCCCTTTGTTTCTCATTAGTAAGAAATAAATACATTTTTATAGATGGAGGAGGAAAACATTAGCTCTGAAGGCTCTTCATCAGTTCTTGTGCAACACCACTTGGATTAAGTTGGAAAAACTTGATTAAAAGCATGAAATTTAAATTTCTCATGAGAAATGAAGTGCAGTTCACTTCTTTCTGTATATGTGACTGACCCCCTTATTGCTGTTTACTTTCTGCACTATTGTAAATTATCTAAACAAAACTGAATCTGTGGACTAGAATTACATTATGCTGTTTACAGGAAAATAGCTTTGTGCTGCCCTTATAGTAGGGGGACAAGCAAGAGCTTGACATTTACCTCTGCTGTTTGCCAACAGCCAGCTGGTCTGACAGCATATGTGTACTAGCAGGAGAACTGGCACAAACACAGCTTTAAGTACCATGTGCCATTTCTTGCAATGAGGGGGTCAAAAAGCTGGAGATACTTCAAGATTTTGAGAACCATATATAGCAAATGTAGGATAGAAAGCCATAGAAAGAGAAGACTTCATCACTATTTATGGAGCAGCTTATTACACTTCATGCATACAGAACTGAATATTGGGGTCCTCTTAACAAGAATTTGCCTAGAAAACCTTCAATACCTTGTCATTCTTAGAGTCTCGTAATTAAATCATTCTGAGTTGACTTTTTGTAAATATACAGAGTCTATGGCTGAAAACTTTTTCCCCCCTCTGTTTAAATTTGCAGTGTAAAAAACTGTTCCCCATTGACATTAGTAATGTTTTTTTGTCTGGGCAAGGGTGTTTGTCCCTGTAGCATTATAGAATAAAGAATCTGGGTGCCTAAGGTGTTTACTTGATTGCGATTATAAGACCCAGCTCCCAAAGTGGGATATTGCTATAGCCTAATACTTCAGTGCCTAAGAAGCTGCCCCAGAAAACTTGCTAAACCACCTAAATCTCTCTTATACTGCATCAAAGCACAATCATCCAGCTGCATCAGAGGCTATTTGGAACCCAAGGCCACGTGCGGTTCACAAACATACCTTCAGATCACCTGAAGAACCTGAGCCGATGGGTATGGGTGGGACAAAAATCAGTCACAGCCATTTTCTTCAGTAAGCCCAGTGAAAGGGCAGAGCCAACCCGTTAAGAGGCCGGGAGGAAGGTCGGGGTTGGAGGCCAGTCTGTCTGATGGATTTCAAACCCACAGTTCCCACTTCAGGGAGTGGGCACAAAGCTGGAAGTGCTGTCGTAACTGTTGAGCTGCCTGTCCCGCTCAACCTTTGCATATGCATACAAAAGCACACAATTCTGGGATTTGTGGAAACAACAACAATAACAAAAAATGGAGGAACACAATTTTTTTTAGCATTAAGTTAGTCTTCAGGCTTGCTAAGTACACTGTAGGAGGTGAGGGGAAGGGGAGCAGTCCTCATTCCTGCTATTTGGTATGAGAAATAAAGAAACTGGAACCCATTTATTACCTGAATCTGTAGTCTCCTGGTCTGTAGTATGCTTTCCTTTTGCACTGGAAAGACCGCATTTCTAATTTGTATTTTGCTGTCACCAAGATGGTGCTAGGATGAAATGTAAAGACAGGAAGGTTCAGAAGGTGCATACGAGTCAACATGCAGGACGTCTGCATTACAGCCAGAAATCGCATCTTCCTCTCCCATGCTGCGGTCCCAGGTCTAAGCACTCTCTTACTGTTGCACTGCTTCAGAAGAAAGGCTTTCAGTTTTACTTTAGCTTACATTTTGGTTCCAGGTAGCTAGCATCTTATTTTTAATTTCCGCTATCCTATCGTGAGATAATTTTCCAAGTGTACATCATTAGGATCATTTACTTCAGTAATTTGGATTGACTCATTAAATTGCTTCCTTTTCGTCTTCACAGATGAACCATACCTAATGGCTGTATTACATAATATACAACAACCAGAACTACTCTGAACTTTTTTGAAGGGCAGTTTTGTTCTGTTCAACCACATTTATCTAAGCATCTAAGTCTCATTTTTAAGATGCCAAATGTTCTTTCAATTACTATTCTGGTCACTTTTTGAGTTTCATTATAATTTATAATGATACAGTTCTCGGAGAGAATCTGGAGATAAAACAGAGAGAGATGAGGCAATTTTTCATGTGCTATCTGCTGTCACCTTATAAAGGAAAGACTTATAAAAAAAAAAAAAAGCCTTCAGCATATTAGAATGTATTGGACTACCTAAATGTTTGCTTACTAAGAAACCGCTCTTTCAGAAACATTCTGTTTGGATATAACATTACAGAAAACTCTGGGTGGGAGAAGTGAGACACATAACACAGTAGTATTAAAGCATATATGCTCAAGATGTTTTAGTTTCAGCTCAGACCGGACATCTATGCAGCTATAACTCAACCAACTGCCTTGTTATTTACATCTTTATAATCCCCTTCAACTAATAAAGGGTACAACAATTAAGGTCTTAACTGAACAAATGGAGGATCTTGCGATAACAACCTTTGCTCACTCCTTCCCTTTTTACCACTGGTATTAGCATGAGGTACTTCATTACGGCCAGACCAGATCGTGCTGTTCCTTTGCTCTTGCACAATCCTGCGTTGTGGGCAGTAACCTGGCAGCCTTCCCCCTGTCATCGGAGGCTCCCTGTTGTTCCTGTAATGTGAAGAGGGAGTTTCACACGGAGGCAGACGGAAGAGCCAGTATACATCATCATCACACTTGAGCAGCACTGAAGACAGAAAGAGTTCAAGATATTTTGTCATTAATATATACTAACTATATCTGGTGTCTGTGGCTCCAAGTTTAGGCAAATCAAAGGTAGAGGAGATACCCAATTAAGTTTATGGGATTTGGACCCCTTGTGTTAACCCCTTCTGTCTGCTTGGGATTTTTTTTTTTTTTTTAAAGGGACCCATTTCATAAATGCAGGCTTGACCCACTTTTGGGAAAGGGACGTTATTATACACTACCTAAAAGGAACCCAAGACATTTTTGGCCACTCAACAAATAATAAAAGTATATATTCAATACATTAATGCAGCATACTTATTAATAGTCTAAATGGCTCATGGCACCACACCCACATTTATTATTAAAAAATACTCATCTTTTATGATTGTTTGCATGCCTTTTTCTTAAATCATTAGTAAGATTTTAAAAATATGTTTACAGAGTTGAATAAATCAGATTTTAACTACTCTGACAGCTTTTTACTGTAGGTTGAGAAAGTAATGTACAGCTTGAGCACCATTCATGTGATGGCCTGTACTGACCATCTACTTTCGGAAAACGAGATGCTGAATGGTAAGGTGTCTTTTTATTTCCTTCCCGCACTGTCTTGAACATTTTTTTTTGCTTTTACAATGCGTATATTTCTGTGACTGTGCTCCCTCAAACGTGTCCATTGCTAGTGTAGCAATTACAGAAATGCTCAGCACTCGTGTCCTTTTTACCACTACATAAGTTTACACCTGTTGAATGTTACAACAAGTTGTGTTATGCACGCTGAGATGGTTTCTCCATGTCTAGAACCTGAGTGAATGCATGATGGCTCTCAGGGATAGCAGAAGCCTTCTTTGGGAATACAAGTTCACAGAATCAATTTGCCTGTATATTCCCAGTATGTGCTGCCATGTTTGAGTTAGCAAAGACAGATACATAATAAAAAGCACCTGATGCACGCTGCTTTTCAGTGCACAGTACAAATAGTGTAACAACAGACACACCTAAATGCATGTACCAACAGTATGTCATCCTTGAGCCAAATGTCCTCTAACGGAGCCAGAGCCCTCACATAAAGCACTTGTTTTCTCATCAGCTTTATACCAAAAAATTCTTGACCAGGACCACTTTCCCTTTTCCTTTCTATTACCCAAAGCTCTCCCAAAACATATGCATTTATACCTGCTAGCAGGACAAAAACATTGAAGCATTAAAATAAAAGCATAAAATAAATGTATATTGCTCCTTGCAAGTCAAGTACAGAAGCCCTATTAATGTCGGCGTGTGTCTGTGTGGGGAGTGGAGGTAGCTAGAGTTTGAATATTAAAAACAATCAGGAGTTCCTCTAACATTTTGTAATAAGAATCATTTTTCACAGCACTACATAACAGCTCATACACAGTTATATGGATCCTCCTCCTCCTCCATTCCCAACTGCTTAACATCTCTGAGTGAACTCCATGGTTTGGAGAAGAAAAGAACAAGAAAGAAGGCTGCATCCTAACCCTTCAAGCAGAATGCCTTTCAACATGTGCTGAAAAAATGCAGGTAACACTGGCCTCTGCAGTTCCTCAGCTCATCAATCTTAAATCAGCTCTTTTCTGGCTGCTTTTTCAGAATACTGTAGCCTCTGTGTCTCCCTTCTTCAGTATGCGCTGTGGTCATTTTGTTCTTTTCTTTGAGACTTTCTCTTTTCCTTGTTCGTTAGCAACTTCAGAGAACCAAACATATGATGCCATTAAGCAAATGATTCCTAATTTATTGACAGAACTCAAGCAAACCTTGCTGCCTTGTTGTAGTACTTGAATCACATTTTGAGAGCCTGTGTGATAAACCGACGCAGATGTCAGCCAGTCTTAGGAGATACAATCAACAGACAATCAAAAAAAAACCCTTTGCTTTAAAACCTAGGATTAACCGATGTATATAGGACACATCTGGGTTAATTTCAGGGAGGTGTATCTATGAATTTTAATTAAATACCTTTAACAGTGTTGCCTCACACAAGTAAACTCTATCATTTGCAGTTCCATCTCCAACCTATAGTTCTTACACTCTGATGTCGAAAAATTGAAAACCAGAAAATACCTACTCCTTTCTGTACTTCTTGAATGTGAGGACTCAATGCCCAGTTGGTAAATCCTTTTCCCCATAAAAACTCTGAGTCAACTTCATCCTGTTGTAAATGAATAGATGCAGAAAGACATATTTGTTTTACTTTTGATGTAATCTTATGCAATCAGCTAACACTTATAGTGGTCCACTAGCACCCATATTAAATGAGTTCCTTCTGTAAGCTTTCATCACTAAAATCTGTAAGATAAATCTGCTGTTTTGATGTCTGTACCTTTACGAGTCCAACTGTTTCTTATTTACAGAGGAGCAGATGTAATTCCCTGTATCCATTTAGATTTCACATGGCATTGTGCTACTGCAACAAAACCCAGGACCGTTAACATTTTCTGGCAATGATCTGTATCTAGGCCATTGACTTCCATTTGAGAAACTACTAGAAACGATTTTGTCAATGTTAAATATCATTTATTTTTCAGTCACTTGTTATACAGAGCAGTAACCAAAGTCAATTAAACTAACAATACTGTATATAATGACATCATTCATTTATAAGACTAAAGCTATGTTTATGCGGGTTTATGATTATGCAGATGTAAGTTAAAGCATTTGAAATTAGCCTTCATCTTGATTTTGACGAATATGGAAAATGAGAGCATTGAGAAAAGGCCTGGAAATTTTTCCCAAAAGGAAAGACAACTTTCTGTTTTGACAAGAATGACTTCATCTTGACATATTTATAATACAAAATAAAGCTAAAATAGAAATATTTGTAGGAACTGTCATAGCAACCTGTTTTGATTTAATTTGCCAAAATTCCGTTATGGAAATCTACTCAGTTTTTAGAAAATGCTTCATGCAATTTGCATGAAGAAATCTTTAAATGGAATGGAACCTAGTACCCTGTCATAGTAATTTCCAAAATAGGATAGCAGTAGTCTTTTTTTTCCCCACCACATATTGTTGCAAGTCCTATGATCATTATAATTTGCTAGACGCTTCTTCCATACTTTTGAACAGGTTCATTAATTTAATGAAAAATCATTCCTTGTTTTCTTTCTTTTTTTAAGGGATGGTTCATTCAGCTGTCATTCAAATACAAAGAATGCCTTGAAAATGTAAATACTCCTGCAGTGTCATTCCCACTTGAGGTGTGCTTTATGTAAGGCATGTAAGGCCTTATGTAACTCTTGACCTGATCGATCAAGAGGTACAACCATCTTGAGAAGTAATAAGCTGCATAATTCAATTTGAATGTGCATAGCATTTCTGGTACTGAAATCAAGGTTTTTATCGAAACATAGCATGCTCATTTTGCATGGGGCATTCTACACACTTCCCTCACAATTAACAGGTCCACGCAGATTTTCAGAATGTCATTTTCTTTCTGTTTGAAACTACATCCACCTACAGCCTAGAAACGAATGAGCCTGCTGATAGATAATTGCCTGTCTTCCTAAGCCTATGTGATTTATTTGCACTGGTCATGTCGAACAGGCAAACACAAAAAGGAATTCTTTGTATCATTCTTTAACTGCCGCTGAAAAGTGAGGACAGAGTAAAGGGGTGTGAGATACTTCAGGTTTATTTCTCGTGATTTATGCACCTATTTTTAATCAAAAAAGAAAAGAATTCTATGTTGTTGTATTGCTAGCGTGGATGACAATAGATTTCTTAGCTGAAGTACATGATCTTCATGTACTTCATGAAAAAATGTCTGAACTTTTAAGAAAGTTAATTAAAAAAAAATAGACTCTGTAAATTAGGTTGAAAGATCCATTAAGATGCAAGCAAATGTAAGCTTGCAATGGATTAGTCACAACCAGTCGTAGTTCTTGTCTTTGGCTTTCTCTAATTTTTTTGCTCAATTTTTCTCCTCTTTTTTACTCATAGCTGCTGGTCCTTCAGCAAAATCAATTTTCTGACATTTCCAGGTTTCATCAAGGCCTGAAGGAAAAGACCAGAATCATCCATAGTCTTTTCATTTGTGACGCAGACTACTAACAACCTCATTAACTTTCTTCAGGCTATGTCTTAGTTATAAGTCTCTTGTGCATTTTTGCAGGTGTAAATGGATCATCTTGGGCTTCTGTCAATAGAAAAAGAAATAAATTAGAAACTTTACATACTTGAAGATGTAGGAGATATTTTCTGTAATCATCACTGTGTCTAAAACAAATCTTGATCCTATCCCCTTGTGGCTTTGTGCCCACAAGATAGAGAATATATGTAAGTAATGGCATTTCTTCTGATAAAAAATGTTTAGCAAGTAATACATCACAAGTATCTGTTTTAAATCTTAATTAAATACTGAGAATCTTTAATGTGGTGCAAACCAGATATTATAAGCAAACAGAAAGGTTAATAAAACATTTTTTTTTTCTTGTAGAACAAGAACAAGTTCTACAGCTAGTTATCTCTAGATTACCAAGATGCAATGTCAGCTATGGAAATTCCTTGTCATGTTTTGTCTACTAAAAGTCTCATAAAGACAACAGGAGTCTGTATAATAGAGCCTGAGTAAGAACCAAAATTTATCCCTATACTTTTAAATGACATTGCAGAGAAGGGCTATGATTCAGTAGAAAAATCCAGCAATTTTCACATGGATGAGCAAGTACCAGACAGACTTCCATCCCACCTTATATGTACAGAAAGCACAGCAGGATGCAATGATTGAAAGAGCAGAAGGTTGAGGACAGTCATTTCCCTGAAGTGAAGCAAGTCCACTGACTGTTTTCTTAAATGGAGGAATACTTACTGAACTGCATTTGGAGCCATGGCAGAACAGAACAACCCTTCTGCTCCTCAGACTGAATATTTTGAAGGGAGTGATTCTTCCTCTCTGACAGTTATTAGGATTCAGATATTAATCTTTCTCCCTAAGCTTTTCTTTGGTAAGGAAAAGAAAGGAATTCTAGGGACTGAGCAGTGCCAGAGAAATTTCAACTAGCTCTGCAGAGGAATAAGCCAAAAATACTCACTGCAATTTTTAATCTGTGCACTTTCTGCATAGGTCCTCTAACACCTTCTGTCCACTCTCTTACATACTCAGCCCAGCTCTCTCCTTTGGTCTCTCTCAGTCGTCCTGTTCTCCCACACAGACAAGGCTACCTGAACATATACACTGTGTACATATGTGCTATGTTGTCCTATAGCTCGCAACATAATTGTTTACCTCTGGTAAGTTTCACTAATTGAGATCCCCAGCAAGAAAAAATTATATTCTGGCATTGCATGGGATTCACAGTCATGGACAGTTTTCCTGCTGCTTTGATGCAGTGTGCAAACATAAGAAAATAGAGCTTGTTTTGGAAGGAGCTAACAACATCAGCAGCACAAGACATGAGGTGTTTACAAACAACAGATGGGAAACAGCTAGAAGGTGGTGGTCAACATGAAAAGCAGTGCTCTCTGCGTAAGAGCTGCTTACTTGTTCAAGGTTTCTGTAGGAGCCAAGAGCTTTAAGGGAAGATAGAAAAAAATAATTTCTCTCATATATGTATAATTACATAAAAAGCAGTAAAGTCAGTCATTCAAAGACCCTTGAAGACCTGAACAGTTACATTTTCCTGGATTCCATTCCTTTTCCTAGCTGCTACCACTGTCCAAATAGGTTACATGAATCATTTTATAAGAGAGAGATTTTATGGCATTTGAATTGTTTACAGCACATCCTCCGAACAGATGCAAGATTTCTAAACCCTTCTTTCCCCATCCCACTTCGAAATATGAAGGGACATTATATCATTGTCCTGTTGTGCAATTAAAGGACGAGGGAGGACCTCCACACACACTCCTGCTCTGCCAACAGTTGGTATCAAATGAAGTCCAAAATAAGTGTTAACAGAATTTAAAATCTCTTCCCATGGTTTTGAGAAGTAACCATTTAAAGAAAAGGGTTTATAATAGTCTCCCATGGTGGTCATTAATCTAGCCAACATTACTCCAATAGGAGCAAAGAGCAGATTTCTTTCTCGCATTTCTTTTGAATTTTTAAAGTCAGCTTTCTGAAAGCAATGAAGGTAGTTGCACCATCCTCTCCAGCATAAAAAAGTGCATAGCCATACCCCTTGTGTGTTTTTCTAAACAAACTGCATCTGCTACTTCCCTTCTAGTTACTTCAGAGGTACAAGTCAGGGTAAGTCCCTGGATGCTCTTACTGACACATTCTTTTGAGCCAGAGAAAACAGTCAAAAGGGAAGGCAGAGGGCACGGCAGGCAGGAGACTCGTAGTGTCAGAACCCACCTTGCAGATGACTCTTCATACGACATCCAATTTAAATGACCTGCAGGGTGTGGAAGCTTTACGGTTGCTTATTGTGCTGCTCATGCTAATGTGTGGCACAGAAGTATATTGCTGCAGAGGAGAAGCAAGAAATATTTGCAACCCAGTGTTCAAGCAAATGTGCCAAAAATGACATACCAACCCAAAAAGTACCCACGTGTTCAGGGGTGCTGAATGATTTTAGTCTTTTCCTATATATTTATGTGTACTCAGACAATCAAGTCTGAAAGGTAATGTCTTATTAGTATAAGGTACTGAAATATCTTTCAGAGCTGCTGACAATCTCCCTTCAGTATAGGCAGGCAACAATCTACTTTAAAGAAACAATCTATTACTTAGTTTGTCTTTAAAGATAACCAAGCCTCAAAGAAGCTTAAAGCATTCCAAGTTCCACCTGTAGCTTTCAAGTCTGCCCGAGCATCCGGGCATGTTTCACTTGAGCAAAATAGTCTTTTTGTCTGTCTTGCTAATCAAACTGCCCAGTAATCCTGATGGTTTGATGATGTCTCTTTTCTATACGTAGCTGAATGTTGGCAGTGGGAGATCCCACGGCAGTTGCAAATGTTTGTTAGGAGCTGTCAGTCGGCTTCCCTTGCTTGTAAGAGCTACATGCATTTATAGAGCAGCTTTGCAGCTTGCTTCAGTTTTTAGTAAACGGTGGTAACAAACTCAGTTTCTTCCTTTTCTTTGAGACAGTTAACCATGATAAAAGATGAGGGTAGTTTCAAAAACCAGTTAATAACCCAAAGGAAAGAAAGAAATGTTTAAAAAGTGGACAAGCCCGCTTTCAGGACCATGAAAAAAAAGTTCATACAGCTCTTCCAGATCTTCAAATTTCTTTATCACATTCTGGCAGACCTCTTAGCAACAGTCCACCAATCTGCGCCTTCTGTCTTAGATAGAAATAATCTGGACTAGGTAAGTAATCTGATTTGTTTCTTAAAATGGCACACTTCAAACAGAAACAAGCACAGATAGTTTAATGAATCCTTTGGTTCAAATTTACAAGAGATGCATTTGCAGCTTAGTTACTGGTGAAGGGAAGAGGTTCTATAATTTTTCATAATCATGCTTATTTCCTATTTGTGGTTCTTACATGTACACTATAGCTCATGCTCCTTTTAGTCAAATGCCTGGAGATGCATTTAGCTGACACTCAATTAGTGATGCAATGCACTGTGATAAAGGAGTAGGCAATTTACTATATTCTATTTAGGAACCTTGCTTGTTTCCATTAATATTTACAATAGGCTACCCACTTACTGCCCCTATCTAGGAGAATTAGCAATCTAAAAGACACAGAGTACAGAAATGAAGGCAAGAAACAGAAGGTCTATAGGTAAAGTTTTCCTAACATCACCTGGCTCAATTCAATATGATGGGAAAGATAGTAACAGTACCTAGAAAAGTAATTTGATGCAACCTGAAAGCCTATCAAAGACACAAACTAAAGACTTAGCTTATAGCAACAATTTACACATCATCAAAAAGGGCAGGCCAGCCTAACATGATCTCTGTTAATACATGCAGAACTGATTGTGTGTTAGTCTTAAATGTTACTGTGAGAAAGTTAAAGTAATTCAAAGTATTTCTGTATAATACTGACTACTTACATCTGTTATATGGCTATACCAAGTATATAAGCCATAATGAATCTGGACATACTTAAATCCATATTTCAATGAGTTCTTGCCTAAGAAATTGTTTTCCCTGCTGCAGACTCTCCTGTGGACTCTGTTGTTGTGCTTTGATAAATGGAATCAACGTTCCAGTTCAGCTCCCTTCCTCATTTATTTATTGGAAAAATGAATGTAGATCCTGACAATACTGTTCTCAGACTGGGGAGAAGGGAAAAAAAAAAGGCTGGTAACTAGTGTCTCTACTTGAGGGCAGACAGATACCTGTACAAGTTCCCTTACAGGCTGATGCAGAGAAATTATTCTGGCAAATCCCCTCCAAGCTTAAAACAGTCAAGAAAAGGTGAAAGCCTGCAAGGGCTCATCTCGCTCCCTTCCCTGTTGCCTGTCAGTTCATGTAGAAGCTGGGGAAGCAGATGGACACCCCAAGAAGTGCAGAGGATGCGTGGAATAACAGCACGTCAGCGGGATTCACACTGCCTCGAAATGGCAAAGTCCCTCCAGCGACACCTACTCCGCAGGGATCCTCGCCGCTGGGACTTGCGGGACGCCACGCTCGGTGATTCCGGAGCAGGACGGAGGCAGCATGTCCCACCCTGAAGAAACAGCTGAAGAAGGTGCTGCAGGGTAGCAGAACTAGCTTAAGCTTGGTAAGATTAGCAATACTACTGAAAAAGGAAAAAAAAAATGCAGTGCTTTGTGGAGAAATGCAAAACCTGGTATTTGGTGAAGAGAATTCAGGGCTGTACAACACACGTGTAAGCAAGAAAGCTGTAAGAGAAGCTTTTTATAGTTTAAGAGAACAGGACAGCCGAAGTTCTCACAATCAGCCCTAGCTGAACCATAATAAAGCAATTAGCTTATCCCTGCGTTCTGGAAGGGATATGAAGCGGCGCAAGAGATCATTACACCAATAAATCCACCCTCGTTTCGCTCCCAGCTCTTTGTTCGACGGATGCCCCCCCGACAGCTTCCAACGCTGTCCCTCGGCGCCCGGGCCGCGCTGGCAAACCCACGCTTGCCACGACCGGCATTTCCTCCCCTCCCCCCCGCCCGACACGGACAGACACCCGCCTCGCTCCGCCGCGGTG
>VXAA01003707.1:736403-751341 GCA_013399115.1 Anseranas semipalmata | reverse complement strand
CGAGATATTCTCCCACCCCCACCCACCGATCTGAGGTGAGGCCAGGGCAAAGCATCCTCCTT
The DNA here is from genome assembly GCA_013399115.1 of Anseranas semipalmata. Lineage (NCBI taxonomy): Eukaryota > Metazoa > Chordata > Aves > Anseriformes > Anseranatidae > Anseranas > Anseranas semipalmata. The sequence continues at coordinate 751,279 of VXAA01003707.1, read as the reverse complement.
TCTTCCCCTCATCCCTTCCTCCCTTTCATCCTTCCCCCCCTCCTTCCTTTCATCCTTCTTTCCTTATCCTCCTTCCCCCTTATCTTGCCTTCCCCTCATCCTTCCTTGCGCTTCCTGGTCCTCCTTTCCTTTCTTCTCTCCTTAGCCACCTTTCTCCACTCCTCCCCATCCCCCAGACTCCTTCTCCCCATCCCCACATTTCACACCCACCAGAAATAATGATCGCTCCTTCCTTTCTTTTTTTTTAAATGCATTTTTAATTTTTGTCCAGTGAAAGAGGGAGAGGGAAAGAGACGGAGTCGGTCACAGACAGAGATAATCCCCCCTTCTTTAAAGAATGGATTTGAATTAATGGTCTTTTGGTGGTGTGTGTATTATGGGAAGAGGGGGATTATATTTAGGGAAGAAAAGAAAGGGTCAGAGGTGTGTTGTTTCACTTATTCATCTATTTGCCCAGCCTCACTTCGAGGTGGAATCCAGCTCCATGTTAACAGTCCTTTATTATTATTATTATTATTCTCCTTTCTTTAGGCATCAGAGATCTCCTCCTGCCTTTTATCCAGCCCCGGTGCGTCCCTGTCATGTACGGCGGCCGCTGCGCTCATCGCCTCCCTGGGGGCCGGCGGGGAAGGGGAGCGGTGCTGGGCGGTGGGGAGGGGGCGGCGGGTGCCGGCCTCCAGCCCTTGCCTCTAGGCCTCTTCAGCCTCCGCGAGCTGCGGAACCACCCGCCCCAGGGGTGACCCGGAGCCCAGCCCCAGCGGTCCTGGCTCCCGTCAGAGGAAAGTTTTGTCCCTCCGTGGAGCGCGCTAGGGGGTGACGAAAAGCTTCGTGGATTTTGGCTGAAGGGCGGCGGTCAAAGCGTTGGGCGGCTGCTGGAGTGGAAGAAGTTTTGCTTAGAGGTGCTGGTGGCCACGCCGCTCCCCTGCTGCCAGACCTCCAGGAGTTTGCGCCGTGGCAGGGCTCGGGGAAGTCACTTCGACGTATTTAGGGCGGCGTGTGGTGCGAGGAGCGCGTAGCACGCGCCTGCTTCTCCGCGGGGCAAAGGGGTGACCGTGCTCCCTCGCGCCCGGCCGGCGGTGCGCGATGCCTGCTTTCTCGTGGAGGTGCTGCTCCCTCAGTCGCGGTGGTGTTCTGTGCGGTTTGGTGGTTTCGTTCCCCGTCAGCCGTGCAGTGGCACATCTCTTCGGTAGTTAGCGCGTTTCAGGCAATTTCAGCCTTTTCGAGCTTCTGTTTGCTGAACGAGAAGTTTGTTTATGCTTCATCGGGATAAACGTTTGAAAGCCCCTGTTATTGTGGCAGTCTATAGATACTACAGCAGGCGATACAACAGCAGAACTACCAGCCCTAACAATGTAAAACCCTGCATGTTCTACATACCTTGGCGTGTGTTCCCTGAGAAACGTTGATTCTGTTAACTTGTCAAGATTGCAGCGGCTGCAGTGTGCTTGGGAGTACAAGGTAGATAAGTGGCATAAGTAGGAGTAGTCTTGAATGATGCTGATGCAAACAACAGATCCGGTTGGCTTTGTGGCTGTCACAGTGCTTCTTGTGTTCTCTATTACCTATTGTTTCTATGATTAATATTATGTATTGTGTCGGGCTTCTTGTACTCCAGGTCAAACAGAATTCTTTCTAGAAGAGAAAAAGTACTGACCTGAAGGGTGAACTTTCACACTCAATTGTGTAAAGCTTTGTTTGCAGACTGCTGCGGGAATACCCTCAGCGGTGGGTAAGGTGGCTGTAATGCCCTCCGTGGGCTCTGCTGGTGACAAAAGCCTCAACAGGAATGCTCCCGTGTCACTTGAGCCCTGCATGGAAATGCAATCCTAATTTATGCAGATTTTTGAAAGCTCTTTTTTAATATTAATGCTGAACATGCACAGTACCACTGAAATGCCTTTGAAACACTGAAAACCAGGAGTACTTGTAGACTGAGAGTTTAAAGCCAAAGGAAGCAATTAGATCTTCTACTCTGACCTCTTGACTGTAACAGTCAACTGGATTTTATCCAGTTACTTCTGAGTGCAGTAACTTGTATTTGGCTGAAACACATTTTCCAGAAAAAAATGGAATTTTGATCGGAAGATGGTAAGAGGTGGAGAATCCACTGCTTATTAAGTTCTTTGGCTCCAGCTCTCGGTCGCTGGTTACTGCTGTGCCTTTCTCCACTGTGCTAAAGAACTCCAAGTATTTTCTTACTGTGGCAGTATTTATCTGCTGGAACCTAGTAATCCATCTCTTTTCTGTTTGAAAAGACAAATGGACTAATTTTTTTTTTTTTAATTTGTCACTGCATGCATTTTCCTCACTAGTCAATTTCTGTGGCTTTTTTTTTTTTTTTTAATCCACTTTTCCAACATTTTTTTGTGAAAATGTGAGCTGGGTGCAGCATGCCAATGCCTTGTCTCAGGAGTGTTGTGTGAGTTTAAATATTACCTCGCTAGTGTTTCTCTTCTGTTTATATATCACATTTACATATTAACCCTTTGGCTTCAGCATTGTATTTTAGTCTCATTTTCACTGGTAGTGCTTGCCCTAGCAAACCTGTGGCAGGACTGTTTCTTTCCAGAAGAGTTCATAATACTGTAGACAAGAGTGTGTTTCTTGGTTGTAGCTTTATAACTTTGTATATGGCTTTATTGAAGGGTTTTTTTCCTAGTGTATGTTAAGTATACCAAACACTCCTGACTGCTTTTTGTGACTGATTTATCTCAGTTAATGTAGCATTCTATCAATCTATAACTTGTGCAAATTTGTTTGTCTTGAGTGATCATGTCTATTAAAAGTGACTGAAAAAGTGTTTCATGGTAGCAGCTCCACGCTTGGAGAATTCCTTCGTGATGCATTCTTCTTGAAAGCTATTTTTTCTTTTTGAGACGTCCCTTATACAGGTTAAGAATTGGTTAATGGGTGCTATTTTGTAATCAGACTGCCACAGAATACTACACCAAGTACCATAAAAGTTTATACATGCATGCTGATGGTTACGTTTTTTATTATTTTGCTCAGGACTGCCATCATTCTAACCTGCCTATNTTTTTTTTTTAGGGTATGGTTGTAACATTAGCATTCTTTCATGCTTCTGGAATTTCCCCGGTATTTTCAGAAGTATTAAAAATTCCTATCAGTGGGGTAGACATCTCCTCAGACACTTCTGTGAGAACATTTCTCCGGGGTGACCTTTTTTGGTCCTGCTGCCCAAAACCATCGCAGGGTGATGTTGTTTTAACATTGTTCATGTAATGGACTGAAGAGGTAATTCATCATTCTCATGAGATGCAAGAAAGTCATCTCATTTCTTTCCAAATGCAGAATTACTTATTGAATGCATCTGACCTTTCTGCACTGTTAGTGTAGGTTAGTTTCCCTGTTCAGGAGCACACCTTTGAGAGGGCTGAGATGTTTTGTTCTTAGCAAGTCCCCCACTGTTTTTCCCTTCTGCCAAGAAGTGTTTTCAGCCTCACCCATAAATTTTTACATTCACTGATTCAAGAAGTATCTAATTTGTTATCTCTTAAAACTTTTCTTCTTCCTATGTATGGCTTCTGTTAATAGCAGCATTTAATGAAACCTGTTTGTTGCCAAATCATAGCAGCTATGACAATGCCTTCTAGGTATTACATGCTGTTTGAGCATGTGAGTATGGGAAATCTTTTTTCTGTGTACAATGACACAGGTATAGAATTTATCGTATTTTGGGGCAAAGTAGGCTTTTGCTTTTAATCTAGCATGTTTCAAGGCTTGGCTAAAGGAAGCTAAGCTATTTATTTATTTCCTCCGTACTTTTTTCATAGCCAGTACAAAGGATAGGATACTTTGGTTTCAGATGTAGTAAAATACAATATGTAGTTGGAAATGTGAAGGGCAAGTATAGAGGAGTAAAGTATAGCAACAAGAACCTGACAGTAATTACAGTAGCATACTTAGGTTATAACTCAATTGGAGTTTTGGGGGTTCAGGTCTGTAGAAATTGTCCCCCAAAATGTAATTTGGGGAAAGATGCAAGAAGGTATAATAACACAATTGGAGGGGACAATAGAAGTCGTAAATACTATATTTTGGAGGCTAGCTAAGAGGTGCTGCTTGACTAAAATAAACCTGTTTGTTTATTTTGTATCAACACAACATTTGTTATGATAAGCTTTCTTGAGCAATTAGATGCACTTTATCAGTGTATCAATTTTCAGCAAGGACACTTTCCCAAGGCAGGGCTTCCAACACATCGGGCTTCTGCAGGAAGCAAGAGCTGTCGAGACTCTGGTCCCTCTGTGGGGCTCCATTATTGATGGGCAAGGTCTGCCAGCTGTATCAACAACGCCATGACCATCAGTGCGATCCAACCGCTGCTGAGTCTAGAAGGCCTTGAACATTGTTGGAAAATAGTTGTTTTCATATTTTAATGTAAAAGAGACAAAAGTGATTAATGCTGCAGTAACAAATGAGTTGAAGATATAATAAGGAACAGAAGGCAGGTTTTGGCATATTAAAAGAAGTGATTAATAACAAAGTTATTCTTGTACTCCAGCTTCTTATGGGAATTGTCTTGTGGGAATTCTGAATTTTTCAGAATATTTTCAGGATTATCCAGAGTATTTTCAATTGGTTGTGACCATTTTTGATTTCCTGGAGTTTGAAGCAGCAATGTTGGATTCCTTTTTGTGTTCTTATATGGGTATACTTTACTGATCTTTATCGATTGCTGTTACCAAAAAGCTTATCTATTGGGCATTTTCTAAATACATCTCAAAGAGTGATAACAGTACTTGCATTGAATCTTCAGTTGGGCAGGCTCAGCACTCTCCACTCTCTGGGTAAAACGGATACATCTCGGTTTTCTAAATGGTTTCCTCAACATCATGCGTGAGCCAGTAAGAGTCCTAACGTACCTGGTTCCAAACAATGATTGTATACCAGAAGGCATTCTTGAAAGTTTTCAAATGGTAAAATAGGTTGAAATCCTATCTAAATTACAGAAGATTTCCTGCTCTAGGAAACGAATTTTTTGTGACCATCGTTTACCAGTACAGAAAGTCAGGATTTTTATGTTACAGAACATTACCGTGTTTTGGAATAGTGTTTTCCTTTGGGTTGGAACAAGCAGGTGAAGTTCCGAATTTCCAGCAAAATGACTTTTTTTCCCCCCAGACAGAGGGAAGAGCATACCTTTCTTTGAAGTACTTGAACTCTGCTGAATCAGTGTTTTCTGACAGCTTGTGTTTTCTCCTTTGGAGTACTTTTTGGCTAGCCACACATCACCCATTGCATTAGTATTCCAGTACTGAGAACAGCAGAGGACCATTTTCAGCTGCTGCAGAGACTGCCCAAGTTTTCAGACTTAAGTAGTGAGAATTGTTTGGTTAAGTGAAGCTGAATCCTGTAACACAGGAAGAATATCTCAGAGTTTTCATTTGGGAGGTAAGAAAAATAGTAATTTTTTTGCACTTACACAGAAGAATCTCTGTGTTTAGTATATTTTAAAGCTCTTTTTATAAACCATCCAGTCTCTTGTTATCACTGATGTAATTGCTACTTGCCATTTCTCTCTCCTGTGTCCTTTTCCTTTTCTTTGAAGCTATGTATTTTAAAAACAAGTGTATGTTACATAATGCCTAAAGGAGACCAGAATATTAGAAGAGATGACAGTTTGGATGTTAAGTGGAGTTTGGACTCTGTGTCCACTTTTATAAGCAGAAAGTAGAAGTGGTTTGTGTCAAGCTAGGCTCCCAGTTGCCCAGGTGACTTCTGAAAATGGGACATAAGCTTTTAAGTTACTTAAGGCTTCTTGTAAATGGATTAATCAGTTTGTCCTTTTTTACAACTAATCAACTGTAATTTTTAACACTATTACTTGCTAACAAAAACCTCCCCTGTCTACCAGTGTGTGTGGAAATACGTAAGAAATTTTCCATAAAACCGCTTTCAGCACAGCAGGGGCAGCTGAGTCTCTCAATTCCCTAAGTTTTACTCAAAAGAAATTGATCAGTGGGAAATATTTTATTCCTTACATTCTAAGTTGAGAAACTGTGTCCATCCTCTGCGTAGCTGAGGAAACTGTGTTTTTCAGTTCTCTAAATCTTTTCAAACCTCAAAAGAAACTCCAAAAATCTCTTCCTATAGGTTTAGCTTTCAAGTTAGATTATGGAATAAAAATGCCACTGATCTTGTTCTAAAGTTTTAGTAGGCACTGGTTTTATTTCCCTTACAGTATCGTAATAGTAGTAGCAATAGCTGTGTTTGTTCCAAAGAAACGGTACTAAAATACGTGAACAAAACCTGAAAAGAGGCATAAAAATTGCTTACAGTTTTAACTTGCTTGAATAGTCTGGGGCAGGCTATTTATCTGATGAGGTTTTTCTTATTTGTTTCTTTTTTTGTTGTTTGTCTGTTTTCTGCCTGACTGGAGAAACATTTTGTTGTTGACTGCTTGGTAAAGTAAGATGTCCTCTTCAGTGTTCTCTAGCTGTAATTCTTCATGTGAATTCATGTCCGTACCATTATATATCCCCCTCTGGATGCAATATCGCATCTGTAAGCAAGATGGGGCTAAGGTACGTAGGTGAGATTTGTTTATGGCCTGTGTTGTGTAATACAACATTTGATTATTTTATTAGATTAAACCAAAAGAACTGTAAGAGATAATTCCTCTTGAGGGGCCTAAACCTCATGCTTGAAGTCCTCGAAGCAAAAGCTGCAGTTGATTTAACATATGCCACCATATTTATTTTTACTGAAATAGAAAAGGATCAATGAATAATATTTTTTATTGTATTAGAACATTTGAGTAAAAGAAATTTTCATTTCTGCTTGATTTTGATAGAGAATTTATCAAAACCCTCTGTAAATGGTTGTCTAAGGGTTATAAAAGTTGGCTGTTTAGATAACAAAAGATTGTTAAGACTTTCAAGGAAAGGTAAAAAAATGGGTAACAACTAAAATTTCAGGTGAGAAATAATCAGAAGTAGGAAGGTTGCATATTTTAAGTATCTCTTTTCTGCTTATTTACAGGTAATAATAAAAAACTACCTCCATCTTATAGGGCCAACAGTGCTTGAACATAGCCAAATTTGGCTTTAAAAATGTCATTTATTTTTCCTGGTTTCGAACAAGCTTATATTATCACTCATCAGCATTAGCAGTCCTTTGTGAAATAATTTAGAAGTTTAAATCTTGAGGTAGGAAGACAGTTTTTCCATTTGAAAAATATGGGAAAACTGGTAAACTTAATTCTTGCTATTAAAATCCACAGGTGAATTTTTTTAATGAAGTTACAGAGTTGCAAAGAAATGACTGCCATTTATTACCAGATAAAAAGAAACAAATGACATTTTTTACCCAGGTTGTTGTTTTTTTTTTTTTGATTGGGGTCAAACTGAGAGAGATTCACGTATTTTTATTACAGCATATGAATTCATTTCTGTTTCTTATACAAATATTCTTGAGTGCTTACTATAATCAAGTCAGAAATGCAAATTCAGAATTACAGCTGCTTAGTCTAATTTTAAACGTATCTATTATCTCTGTAATCTACATTTCCAGTGCTTAGATGCTAGGCAGAAATACTTCTAAGAAAAATAAATCGTCAGGAAGTCCATGAATGAAGAAGGATGAGGCTGTGTAGGGGTAGAAGAGGAATAAATAGATTCAAGCAAATGCTCTCATCGTCCAGGAGCACTCTGCCCCAGAAAGAAGTCAGAGACCTCAGCAGCGCGCAAAGGTGTCGCTTGGGCTCAGGTGGGCTGCTCGTGCTTACAGTAAAATCCAAGTCTGTCTCATTCAACTCACAAATGCTTTGGACTTTGGGCCTTGCTAAATATTGTTTCTGGGTCACATCTGATATCTAGCAAGAACAAGAACATTTTAGGGGAAAAAAAAAAAAAGAGGAAAAACTATTGCTATCTTATGATTTAATTTTTTACTTGTACTGCTTAGGAAGAATTCAGTGTACGATTAAGACAGCCAGCATATTGGATCCACGGATGCTTTAATCTGTTCTTGCAGTCTAAAAAGTTGTTAGGGGACTTGCACCCTTGAACAAAGTTTTCCTTTTATACTTGAATTCAAGCCCTTGCATTCAGGCCTGAGTCCTGGGAGTCTTGGGTCGGTGCAGGTGCATGGTGGCGGCACGCGATGCTTCCTGGGTGCTAAAGAGCAGTCACGACACAAGTCCTGAGCAGGAATGTCTTCTATACATGCTCTGTTCACATGAAAGCAGCATCAAACTGTATATAAATACTGTCATTCCCCTGCCTGCTTTCCTCACCTTCCAAATAACCTGTGTTTCTAAAGCATTTTCTACAGCTTTACAGATACTTTTTGGCTCGCCTTGTTCTAAATCGGTATTTACTAGCAACAATGTTTTTGTTTACAAATTCAGCAAAGAACTGGAAAATGTAAGGGGTATGTATGTTCAATATTCACCTTCAGTGGGCAGGGCAAGAAATAACATTTTCTTATTTGTTTTTGTTATATTATCAAGTAAATTTCCTTAGTGCGACCAGAGAAACTATCTGCTTGCTTCTTGCGGAATCTTCTTGGAGCGCCAGCTGGAGGTATTGTATGGTCCCAAGTGACCTCAAATGCTGCAGCATAACCTAATGAACATGACAGAGTAATATGGAAGCACACATTTTATGCAAACGTAGCCAAAAAGTCTTCAGAATTAATGTCCTGAAGTAACTGAGAAAGCTGAGCGACTGTAGTAGCTACGTAGACCTCTTTTTCGCTTTTAAGTAGAAACCACTGATTGCTCTCCTTCTTGTGAACTTTAAGCTGGGTATGCATTCAGCTAGCTACAAATGTGGTGGCAGCAAAAGAAAATCATAGATGTGTGGACAGATTTAACACACGAAAACCGTTGTGGTTTGGATGCAAAAATAGCAGGCTTGCAAACAGAATGAGGCTGAGAGCTGCAGTGATGGCACAAACGTAGTTCCTTTTTTGAGGCTCCGCACTCCATGTTCTCCTTAGTTGCTGCTAGTTTTAGGACTGCTCTGGCTTGACAGGCACCAGACTTGTTCCCTTATCTCAGATGCTGTGAGAGGCTGACTTCAGGTTGACAGACCCTTCCTAACTTGGTTGCATCTTAAGGGTGGAGTCAGCTTAACTTTATTTTAATTGTTTCATGGCTTTTGGGTTTGCGAGAATGATGCTGAGAAGCACTGACAACATGAGTGTGTTCAGGTCTCCTGTCAGCTTAATGAGTTTATTTTTGCTGGGTGGTTGACAGCCAGCCAAAAGGAACAAACAAAAAACATCACATAGCCCAGGAACAGCTTCTTGGCTGGTTTTTCCGTAAAAAGATCAGTCAGGAGGAAGGGGAAACACTAGAGATAACTCTCTGCTTTTAATCAGTTTTCCATAATGATATAAAAATCAGGATCTCTTACTTTTTCACTCTGTGCACCGTAAAAGTGATGGAGATGGTGTGGGATCCGTTCTGTTGCTTTTGTGGGCTGTGATATCCAGAAGAAAGATCTGTTGTATCGTAAGGATGTCACAGCACTTGTGATGGCTGAGGCCTTTCCTGATCAACCCTTGGGATCTAATCCACAATGATTAAAGTATTTCTTGAAACAGGATGTGAGGGAGATGACTCTGTAGAAGGATTAGGACATGAGTAGATCAGAGCAATTGGAACAGCTTCTAGAGAAGGGCTGAAAGCCACAATGCCCAGAGAAATAAGATGTTGGTAGTTTAAATGCTTCTTCAGGTGTGCTTGAACTTAGTGGTCTCAATTGGGCAGTTTGAATTTGGGTGTCCAAGATCTTATGACATTGTCTGCTTAGCTCTTGGCTATGCTGGTTTGGATTTTTCTATTTTATTACTGTTCTTTGTTAAAAGTTTTTATTTTAATTGGGATGAAACCATGATCATTTAAATGAGGAAGGAATTTTGAAATCACTCAAAATAAAATGTACCTTAGAAAGGAGTAGAAGATGCTTAGAATTGAAGTCACCTCTTGTTAATTACAGCTCGGGTACAGGAAATGCAGACAAAGCATAGCGGCAGTGGGCAAGGTATGTTGCAGGAGGACTTTCAACAGCTTCATGTACCAAAAGCTCCTTTAAATAAGAGGAACATATGTAAAAGAAAGAAAAACTAGTCTTGAGTAGATGAACTTCCTTTATGCATTTTAAAAAAAAGAGCACCCATATTGAATCTCAGCTCTATGGCTACATTCATATAATACTCCTTTTGTAATAAATCAGGTGCCCTGAATCTGAAATATGTTTCTGCAATTTGGTGAAATGTGCAAAACACGAGAGAGACTTTTCATTGGCAAAGTAGAAAGGTTTGTTTTTACTGAGGGCCTCTCCCAGGGTTGTAGGCAGGTTTCTGAGTATCTTAGCCAAAGGACTGATTGGAGTATTCACAGAATCATAGAACCATTTAGGTTGGAAAAGACCTCCAAGATCATCCAGTCCAACCTATAACCTAATAATTCAAATTATGCAAGACGAAATTCTTGGTCCTTTAGAAGTAATGACAGAATTTTCATTAATGTTGCAAACATTAACGAAACCCAACACTTCTGGTGCTGGCAGCCTTTGGCTGCGGAGTGTGTCTGTATCTTCTGAGTTAAGGGTAGCCGAATCTAGTCCTGTGTGGTATTACAATGACACTTAATAAGTTGCTTAAATCTCTGGAAAATCAGAAAGCTTACCTGTGTTACCTGACAGAGCTGTTGAGTACTGATTGTACCTGTCCCATGCTCCACAAAGTGATTTATGTGAGCGGGATTTTTAACATTTCAACATTAAAAAAAAAAAAAAAAAAAAACAGTAAGGGTCCTGTACATCAGAGCTCCTCTGCATCCGATTTCTCAGCTGCTGCAAATAGGTAATACATTCTGCTCAAACTTTCATTTTAATGAGCTATTTTATGTTCCTGTTTTGATCTAAAGATAGCTTCTCCTCTGAAGTGAGAAACTAGTTCTGTCACGTTGGGCCAGTTGAGCAAAACATTACAGATGGACTCAGCTACCATGAGCTCGCAGCACGCCGCTGTGGGTACCTTATGTTGCTCAGCTCGCTCTTCAGTTGGGTCCTGGGTCTTGTGCAAGTCTTCTACCGTGTCTGTCTTTCTTGTTGTACAACATCCTGAGCCCTTCTCAGAGTGGCAAAAAAGGTATCGGAGCACTGAATTATTTCAATATATTTCAATATATTAATATGAGTTTCATTAGATTTCTCTCAAATGGTGCTAATGTGGGTGGACGAATGCCATGGGAGGAACCACAATTCTTGGTTAGTCTTAGGGTGGCAAGGTACATTAAATAATTATGAAATTTGATGAGAATACTGACGTTTCAAAGATCGCTTGGTAAGTGGAAATAAGGAAAATTAGGTATTTAGTCTTAAAATTATGTGTATTATAGGCACATGTATCTAATGTGCAGAATATCCTGTATGAAGAATCTAAATTCATTGTTGGCTGATGGTTCTAAATGCAGGGAGTACTGCTGAAAATACTACAAGGTACAGTGCAAGATATGCCAAGGGTGATGACCAGTATGTTAGAAAGGTTGCATTATTTGTTTCTCCAGGAAACTTTTGGTCCCCGAAGACCAGCTATTGTGTTTGGATTTGATGAAGGTTTGGAATGTAAATTTCTTGTGTTGCAATAGTGCCACTGCCACGTTCAGTCCTTGCACATCTTTAATCACTGTTAAAGAAAGCGTTGGAAGTGGTGGTGGTGGGGAGTACACATTTTATTTCTGTTAAAGAAAGTATTTGTTTATTGTTAATGCTAAACCTTAGTCCAGACTTCAGTCCAAAACTGTGTGTCTACATAATTCTAAATAATTTAATGAAAGCTATGTGTTGGTAGTAGCAGGGGGTCTTAACGTTTAAAACATTTGAATGTGTTACAATTGGGTTTTGCAGAATACAGAGAAAAGGTGAAAAATTTCATAATTGCTTTTCATAATAAATTGTGAGCACTTAAGGTGATTTCCAGATACAGTAGTTGTTATAGTACTAAACAGTTCTATTGCTGAACTATTTTATGCTAAGTTCTGTTCTTAAGCCAAAGGAAAAAACAGTTTTCAGGAGCTGTGTTAGCAAATTCTTATCATTGTATTGAGGCCTTAGTAAAGTGTGATCCATTGTTCCTTGCATTTTATTTCAAGACAACTGAATGTAAGGAGATGCTTTTTTCCTACAGACTCTCAGAGTTGCTCCAATCCACTATCTGTTGTCACTTTGCTATTTTTATTACTGCTTTCTTGTGGTGAAGACTTGTGATTTCATTAACAGTTATTTTAAAACCTGAAAAACCTGACAGGGCTAAATAGAAAATAATTCTGTTTTCCGTGTAGATAAGCACAGATATACATGAATAAAAATTAGGTTGGCCTGTCCTCCACGCTTCACAACTCTCCTACACGGCTCTATGAACCATTGGGAAATGGGCCACGTTATCTTCCGTTTTGTAAATAATTAGCATTCTTTGTGCGGTTATTTTTATCAAAAGTGTATTTCTAGATTAATTTGTAGATGATAAAGCCAGCTTGATGTACTGAAGCTATATTGCCTTCCATCATTGGCTCATTGTTAAGAGGCTTTTGTGTTTTCTTTGTTGTTTTTGTCTGTGTGTCCAGCGTATGGGAGTGGGAGCTTGTCCAGCAGCCGCCTTCCCGCTGTGGGAAGCTGAACAACTTGCACAGGCTTTGAACTTGTGGTACCTTGTGATAACCCTTGGAACTAAAACATATATATTAGCTCCACCTTCAGGATCCGCAAGTTGTCTTGAGAGAGTTTCGTCGTCACTCATAGCGTCAGAACACAGGGTCATGTTTGTCCTTCAAAGTAAGCACTGGTGATTAAACTACACGTGCTTTGTGATCCTTATTTTTCCTGCCTACCGAATACTGTGGTGACCTCATGTTGACACTGAGAATGTGTGGTTTTGTTAATGCCATTGGAGATCTGAAGTTTAAACCAGGTAGGCACCAGTACTAAAATACCAGCTTTGTTTTTTGGGATTATCCCTATCACAACTGGACCCTCACTACCTGGGGTTCCGTGCGGTGGTACTTGCACTCCTTGTTTTCATTTTGTGTGTTTTGGTTAATATAAGGAAACAAGTCCACACTACATTTATTTTTAAGTGAAGAGAAAAAATGACTTTCTCTGGAATGATGACAATGAGCTGTTTATTACCACAAGCTGTGCATTTTATTTTCTTTTAGTTAGAAAGCAGTGATTTGTCTGAATTTTTGGAGTGGTTTTTAAGTGAATAATGATATAAAAGCCTTCTTACTTGAGGCTTCTTATAAATGTAGTTATTTATATGAGGAAAAACTGTTCAAGCTTGGATTATTTATGCAGGGGAAAAAAAAATGGCTCTGGATTGATGTGATTTTTCTTTCTCGTCTTCTCCAAACTAATTTGTTTTCTCTGTGCAGTGAGCGCTAAATACACTTGCAACTTTGTTTTAGGTGCTTAGGAGCTCCTTATACCATTCCCCTTGATAAAGTGATCAGATGCAGACCTCACCTTCTGTTCTTCAAGGCAAACTTTGTTCCTTCACGGCTTCAGGAAAGACTGTTATGGCCTTTCCTCTTTCATTTTTAGCAGACCTGGCTTCATTAAAAGTAGAACTGAGATTTTGCCCGGTCTGCTCTTATTGGCATGTTCTTTTCTTCATTTCTGTGTCTTTTCCCCCAGCACAATTAAGGGATGGGTGACGAGAAGAACTGCACCTTTCTCCCCGTCTTTTGATTGTGCTTTGATGCCAGTCCTCTCCTAGCTGGTCTTGTCTGAGCTGGGGTTCAGTCCCCCAGTGAACTGGGATGTGAAGCCACTCTGCTTATCCAGCGGGTTCTTCCAAAATCCTCAATTCTGCTATGGGGAATGCGCGCTCAGCGGTGAAAAGAGGATCTAAACAGCCTTCCTAAAGTGGTGTTAGCTACTGACAGCAAGCATAAAGCGAAGGTGCAGAGGATTTGATAGCAATAAAGCTCTCTCCTACCTAGAGCCAAGAATGACCTAATATTTTGTAGATCCATCAGCAGGGTCAGGGAGGCTGTCTGTAAACAGCTGCCTGTCCCCAGGACAGAATGTCACATTTCAGCCATGGTGAAGTTTTCTTCTGCTGGTTTTGTGGCCCTTCTGCCCGAATCGGCGCTCCTGGTCCAGGGGAGGCTGAAGCAGTCTTGTCCGGGACGATGGCTCTCCTTTTGCTAGTAGCAACCACCTACAGGTCACTGAGGTGGGTGTGATATTAAATCACTGTTTCCTTTGTTCTTGGCTTCACAGCAGCTTTGCTGTCGCAGTCCAGCGCTCTGAATTATTTTGGTGCAGTTTCATCAAAATTCTGAAATGATGAAGGATCCCATATTTCTACTTCCATTTAAATCCAGGTGGTGACAAACCAGGAACAATGAATTTTTATTATTATTATTTTTAGGATAACATGAGTTGAAGTGGTTTTGATGCAAAAATTTAGATTTTCCCACAGTACAGCAAGTCTCTTTCTTCATTTGGACTTGTGCAGCATCTGTCTCAAAGACTGAATTTGGAGGCAAAGAGAACTGGAGCCCTTTTGGGTCAGATTTTTATTACCTGGAAGCCTGCAGCTCACGTGACTGTTTTTTTGGGATTTACCTGCTTTAAGCAGTGTTGAATGATTTGCATCTAGAGGTCAAGCAGTGGCACCTACAGAAGGAGCAGAACTAGCCTTTTTCCATAATAATATAGTGGTAAATCGAAGACGGGAAGGAGAGGAAGAAAAATAAAGTAATCTCACTGGACATTATAAGCTCTTGTGATCAATTTTAAACAGAGATGTTATCTGAAAACAGCAATCTGTTTCCTTTAGCCAAAGATCCATATAACATGAAGTATAGCAAAACAATTTTTAGTGGTTTTTTT
>VXAA01003707.1:718164-736387 GCA_013399115.1 Anseranas semipalmata | reverse complement strand
TTTTTTTTTTTTTTAGTTTAATACTGGCAGCTTTTAAAAGACTGGTAACCTGGGGACTGAGATCCAGTAGTTCAGGCTATTAGAAGTTTTAATGATCATAAATGTCAAGTTCTCTATCTTGCTGCTGATCTACCATGTCTTGCTTGAGCTGAGACTGCTTTTGAGATGGGGAAACGCAGGTCTTTTGAAGTCAGGTTTTGCACCAAAGGATGCTGGAATGGGATATGAGCATAAACTCTTTTTAAATGAGTTGGGGAAGAGCAAGACGGAATCCGTCTCCATTATATTCCGAGTAGCTTTGAAAAGCAGCCTTCGAGAAAATATGGTGCAGCATACGTACAGAAAGTACTTAAAGTGTGAAGATAGTGATTTCATGCTCCAATTTGTCAGTTGTTCTTCCCAACTCTGTGAGGCAGCAGATCAAAAGGACACTTACACTAAGATGTGGAGAAGTCATTCTCGGGAGATTGTGGAAGAAGTAGAGGTGAATTTTCAGTTTGCTGAAGATTCAGGAGAAGTAAGAGTAGTCTCATCAGTTACCACAGGTTGGTAGGACCTACATAGGTGTATTGTTCTTTTTACTTATTTATTTTTAATTCTCTCTCTCTTACCTGCTCCTGTGGGGGTTAAATATTACTTCACTTTGAAAGAATGGTCTTACTGCTTTTACTAACAGTCCCTGAAGAGAAGGTCTGTGGATGTTGGAATTGGATTTGAGGAAGAGTTATGGCTGGCATAGGCTGGAGCCTATGGCATGATTTAAAGGAATTGTAGATTTTATTTCTGCCTCAGAAGAGGTAAAATCATAGGTCTTTGCGTGCTTTTGAGAAAAATAGAAGAAACATACAGAAATCTCTGTTAATGTGAGAAGCTGTCTTGTTTCTTAAAACTGTCTATTTCCTCCTTTATGTTTGATTTGAAATTCAAAAATTTCTGCTACGTACAGAATAAGGAGTTAAAAAGTAACTGAGGTATTTTTCTGGCTTTCATTTAAGAAATAAAAATGAGTAGAAGGAATTCTGACTTATAAAAGAGAAGTTAGATGCTATTATGTACAACTGGGAAACGCAAAGAAAGGCAGTTTAAACTATGTTTAAAAAGCTAACAAAGTAAAGAAAAAAGTTGAGTAGGAAGACAGATGAAACATGAGCTTTTGAAGAACTTTCTATGAAAAGGGCAATAAAAGTAAGATTTGTTATGTTTTTACTTTTTAGAAGCTGCTAGGGTGGCTTCCTGTCAAATAACATAAAAAATAGGCTGTGATGAAAGACTGAGAGTAAATTCTGTTTTTTACTGTTTTCAGCATTCTCCATTACATTTTGGCCAAGAGTAGTGTATTGTTTTAAAACAATGTTTTAAAAATGTGTTTTTAAAGTTCATACTTTTTTGTTGCTTTTTTTTTAATGTAAGTGAAACAATAATCTCAGTCAATCACTATCAATAATTGGTTGATATTTCTCTCTAGATTTGGCCCAAATCTACTTGATACCTTCTCTTTCATGTAGTAATTTCTCATTACTATTACTTCTTTGCTATTTTCTGAGGTATGGATAAACCCCAATTAAAGTATGTCTTTGATACTAAATATTCTTCTCTGTCAAGTATTCTTCTGTTTTTTGCAAGCTCCTAGTTTATAAAAAGAACAAAAACAACAACAAAAAACCGCCTGCTTTTTTATAAGCAAATTGTTGTAGCTCCTTGAATGTGTGAAGACTGAAGGGGACGAATACGCAGTGAGTCATCTGTTTAGAATAAAACCTGATACATTTGTGAATGAAATCCGGCTTTGTGAAGTAGAGCATGTAGTTTGTTATTATTGTGTTTTGGGGGATTTTTCTTTGTATATTTTTTTGCTTTTAACATGTGCAAGTTAGGAAAGTTTTAATTAGACTTGTGAAGTGCTGTCTCATATTTGTAAATCTGCTAATATTGGGATGAGTTGGATTTAGTAGAACTTTACGATGACTGGGAATATCTGCTGTAGCTGTTTTCAGGCATTTTTGGAGGTGCCTGCGTTGGTGATTTTTAAGGAACTTTGATTCCTAAACCTGAACACAAACAGTAGGATGTGTAAGAAGTTTGAAAGTGAACTGTGAAACCCAAAAGCTTGAGGAAGCTCCTTGACTTTTAAGTAGCTTCTCAAAGTCTTAGAACAAATACAGGATTTTAACAGAAATGTGAGCTGATCTGACAAAAGGTGCGAAATGCCAAGGTCTGCATAAGTCCAAATGTGTGTTGTACATGTATGTTGATTTCTGCAACTCTTTTTGATAACTTTGCCTATAATCACTACGTTTAATAACAAAATCTGGTATTACTTCTGTAGTGGGGGTTGAAAACAAAGAGAATGTGTATGGGTTGATTCTTCCCTGGTTATTCCATCCTAGCCTGTAATAGCTAGCTGCTAACGGACTTCCTGAATCTCGGGGTAGCATCTGGATAATAGCTTTTAATTGAGGACAGTTGCATTAATGTTTCATAACTTCTGTCATTAATATTGCCTTCTTTATCTCTGAAACATTCTACTGCAATTGGCTTCACGAATTTGAGGGAAGTAATTTCTTTTTGATACTTTTGAAACTGATTACTGAAGACTGTACGAGGTGCTTTTAAGTTTTTTGTATCGTACCAAAATAGTGCGACATCAGTTCTATTCACCTCCATGCTGTCTGTCTCTACATGAATTTTAATCATGTTTGTTCTCTGTTTTCTATTGAAAATTGAAGATTGAAGTCTGTTTAGACACTCTTCATATGGAAGGCATTCTGTGCCTCTCATTCAGACTTTACAAATATGTCTTCTAGTTCTACCAGACCTTTGGAGATGGAAGCACATCCAATATTAAAGATGTAGATTTGTAACAAATTTAAGCAGCGACATGCTAGTATTCCCCCACCCCTCTTCCTTTCCAGACCGAAGCTGTGCAGAACTTCTGGTTTTCAGATGGCTTCCAACTGTGACTTCAGCATCAGTTGCTTGCTTAATCATTTTACACGTGAAGTAGGGTTGCTTTTCCCCACATACCATATTTTTAGTGGTGTAAAATGCAATTTCATCTGGCATCCTTGCCCCTAGTCACCAAATACGATAAGATTTATACTGCAGAATTTAAAATATTTTTTTCTATCATTAGCAAATAGTCACTTTACTCTTCGCCTCCTGTTTTCCAAGTCATGTATGAATGTATAAGTGAACATAGATTACAGCACAAGCTCTTGGGAGACCAGGTTCGCTCTTTTGTTCCTGCTCTGTCAGGACTGTGTGACGATTTTCCTGTAGGCAATGCATCCAGGTGAGAGTCCTCTCAGAGTGTCCACACAGTCCTTAGGACTGCTGAGGAGCAGCATGGAGGTCGAGGTCCACGTGCAGGCTGATTTCAGAGGGAAGAATAAGTACTGAGGTGAAAACGAAGGCTGGGAAGTAGAAAACTGAATATTAGGATCTTCACAGTACTGTTCTCTGAAATACTAAAAACTAGATAATCTCAGAGGATGAGAAAGAAGTTGACAAATCTCAAGCCCAAACAACACACACAGGCTTTTATACAAATATTATTGGCCTAAAACATAAAATAACAGAACTTTGAACTTTAGGTTTCAAATAAGGATGTTGATACAACTAGTATGCTTGACGAGTGGTACCAGGAGTTCAGTCTGTGGACTAGTACAAGTATAGTATATATGTAGTACCTACAAGTATATAGGGATGGTGTAGGGTTGTGTTTTACCTTTCCAGAAGGCTTAGAATGCAGTCAGGTAAACAAGCTAACTCATTTAGTAGGCGGTATACTAAGTGTTGTTATGGGCTGAAGTTCTGTGACAAGGTGGGAAGAGCTCAGCAGTGATGAGGCAGAAGTTGTCTGTCCAAAGAATGCGTTACTGAGGGTCACAGAAGAGGAAAAGCAATTCCTGGTCTTGAATAAGCATCAGACCTATCTAAAATGATTACTGTTGAGGACATGTGAAACAGTGATCATACACGTTTTGGTTCCAATTCTTGTAGGAGCTGGGGAAAAAGGCCAAATTAACCATAACAGCGTTTAATTTCCAGAAGGAAATACGCATATAGGAAGACATGCTTACAAGGAAATTGAAAGGAACACTAAAACGTGTTCATTTGTTTTGGGTTTCTGTTCTTAAAAAACTTCAAGACATTAAGGAAAATAACTAATCTTCATTTTTTGTTTTAATTAATGAAGTCAGAATGAGAAATCAGGATAGTAGAAAAGCTATTTTTAGATTAGTAAGTATTTTTGAAGAGGTATCTTCCAAATAATGTTCAAGTATTCAGTGCCCAAAATAGCATAATGGAGGCCAAAAATAATTCTGCAAATATGTTCGAGACATGAAAACTAAGAATGAATCTATTGCAAGTCCTTTGGAAGCAAGGACGGTCCCAGAGGGCTGGCAGCCGGTATACAGGAGAGCTGGGGAAGGCCGTGTCAAAGAGCAGGAGGCCCAGCACAGAAGCCAGGAGAAATTCTCTGCATCCTTGTTAACTGTGAAGCAGCTTGCAGGAAAGGTGTCTGAGGCTGGAGTGTTAGTTAAAGGTATTTTAAACGAAATAGATACAATGAATTGGCTCGGGTCACTATCATAGAGTGATTTTTTTTTTTTTTTTTTTAAATCACCCTGTATTCANATTTTTTTTTTTTTAATGATTGGGCTCACACTCTTAGTGTTCTCTGTGTCTCGGATGGCTGGCTTAAGTGCCAGCTTTCATACCATGGACAGAATTAATTGGTTTCATTTCAGGTTCTTTTATAATTCTTGGATTGACATCCACATCTTGCCAGTTTTTATTAACGCTTAACGTAGTATTTAGTTTGAAAAGGTATGTGAGGTGACAGTTTCATCTTGCTTTTTTTTTTTTTAATTACACTTCCCATTGTATATGAAAACTATTTGTATTCCGCTGGGTGCCTGTAGTAGCTTCTTTACCTGATGACCTGAAAAGTTTCTTTGCCATTTTCAAGTTTAGCTGTGTTCCTTTGTTCTCTTCGTAGAGATTATTTTTTCAGATACATTGATCAAAAATTCGCTATCAAGATGGAAACTGGGTATGAAGTGGAAAATTCTTATGTGGAAAAAATAATCTGATGTTAGCTAATTTTTTTTTGAAGCACTAGCACTTCATTGTCACCTGTTTACTTCTTGCGTCTCCTATAGTGTGCAGAGGCTAGCTTCCTGTCGTAATGTGCAAGTTTTATGGATTTATGCAAGAAGTTACTTCATATTTTAATGTCAGTAATGAAAAAATGCATTTTCTTTCTTTTTCCTCAGCTTCAGGGGATTTTCACTTGTAGTGAGGTTCTTGTAGCCAGTCTGGAAAGATGTTATGAAGACTGAAAAAGAAACAGGTTGACTATGTTGGTTTCCTCTATGGTCAGGGCAAAAAGTAGTGGTAATCACTTGGACAGGTTGCAAACAATTCAAAATATAACCCTGTATCTTCTGTCCTGGCTTTGAAGATATGGAAAATACTTTTTCTTTTTTTCTTGGCACTGATGTTATTCCATTCTGTATTGCCTCTCCAGATTCTTCTCAGATCCATTAGTGATAAAATCAGTTTCCTTCTGAGAATAGCACCATAGCATCAGTGAAGAAATACTTTTAATTCTTTAAAGTGTCCTCATACAGGACAGAGAGAAGCTCAAGTAATAAAGTTTGATTTTTTTTTTTTATTAACATTTGAAATTCCAATTCTTTTAGACTATATATTTTTTTAAGGTTTCATGCTGATTTTGAAGTGGCTCTTTACAGAACTTGGTGCTGCAGAACTGAAAGCAGCTCAGATTTCAGTAGTTTGGCCATGTGGATGTGGCTGTTACTTTTCCAAAGGAATGAATTTTAGGGTTCTCAGTTAGCGATCTAGCAATGTGTCTCTCTCACTGGAACCATACAGTCTGTATCCATGTGTGTTTATACATGTCTGCTGGTTCAAGAAGTAAAATTGTAGAGTGATGGCTGTTTTAAGGATCAAGCATGTTCTTCAGATCTGTGAGAGATATAGAAAGATCCCCTATTTAAATTCTGTTTGTTTTCTGGCATGTGGATCTTTGACTTTTCAAGAGGGTCAGCCAGTTTTTTCCCTCCACGGAGCTGGGGCAAAACCAAGTAACTTGACTCACTTCTGTATGGTTGTCTGATACCCCTCTGCTTTACCCTGCTCAAGAACAGAGATTTACATCTGCAAAGCTGAGTATATTCTCTCTACCATTTCGTAGCTTTCACAAGCCTGCTTCTGGGTACAAATGGCTGCAATCAAGGGAGTCTCTAATTCGTGATGATTGCAGATTTCCTTGAAGTCAATGGGCTTCCTGAGCATCCCAGGCTCAGCAGAGGGGATGTTCGAACAGCTTTCCAAGTGTAGCAGGCTTGCCACCAGCTCCTACCAAGTTGCTGTACTTTTCTCATCTGTTTAAAATTCGTGTGCTCCTGGCTTCTTAAGACTGATTTTTTTTTTTTTTTTTCTTCTCCCTCTGTGTTCGTGATTCTTTCACCTCCAGGCAGTAATAGGGAATCCTGTGTGAATTGAAGCCTGGAGTACCAGGTGTCAGTTGGCAGTCGCTAGGCTGGAGTGTTCCTTCAAGTCAGTTGTTTTCAAAGGAGAAGAAAATTGTTCATTATAAATATATTTAATAAAGTCACACTGTTCATTGCGTTTGTGCTGCTTTGCCTCGGGGTGTGAGTAAAAGCACGATCAACTTAAACAGGGCATCACTTTTTTCAGCATTACTGTAAAAAGCATATTAAGCTTTTCATTACAGCCTTGCCATTTTTCAGTTTTATATCACCTACTAATTTACTCATTATACGAATGTTACATGGAAGGTCCATGTTGAACCAATCAACTTTTACTTGCAGAAATGTGCTCTCCGAACAGCCTTTCTGCCTCCTCAGGAAGACATGCAGTTAGCAAAAATTGTACTGAAAAATCCAAACCCTTCTGTGCAGTGAGAAGGAACTGTCAGGTTAGGGTTCTTCCTGTGGTGACAAAAACTTGGTTTAGTTTATGGACTCAAAATATTTTTCTCAGTAATTACTTTGTATTTAATTCTATTTGTATATTTAAAGAAGGCAACAATTGTAGAAATGTACATTTCAAGGTTCAGCATATAGTTGTACACACTCTTTTAATGACTTTTAAAATTCAATATAAGTAATAACATCTGTTTAGCAATCTCTGAACAGTATTTTTTTTGTTCCATTTTTGCCATTATTGTCTGTTTACATATTTTGCTTCATAGATCTGTGTCAGTATAGCAAGAACTTGATCCGGAGTGGTCACACTGTGCCAGTGCTTCCGGATTTAATTCCTGTTTTCTAAAATATGGGGGAGTGGGGGCGGAGGGAAGTAAGAGAACTTCACCGCGTAGTTGCCGTACACGTGGGTTAATGATGTTTTTCGTGATTTTTGAGAGGGAAGGGGAGGCTGATTTTTGTTTATTTTATTACCTTTGATTCTGAGTCGTGGACAAAGATCCCGTTGTTTGTTCTAAGTGCTGTATTGATGTATACCTGACGAAAATAGGCTCGGTCTCCATTTAAAATGAAAGACAACAGCTGGATTTAGACAGCTGGAATGCTAACGCAGGCCGAGTCGCAAGCTAAGGCTTGGTGACAGCAGTCCATCCCCACCCCACCACTGCTGATTTTCTTTCCTTTCCTTGGCTGCACCGCGCGTTAGGAGGGGGTGGAAGAAAGCAAGGAGGAGACAGATCTTTGGAAGAGTTTCCTCACAGGTGTCAGACGCAGCTTTTTGAGAAGGTGCAAAGTTATGTGTTTAACAATTTAGTCAGCTGCTTTATGGGATGTTTGTAGCTGAAGTCAACTTCCCCTTGCTGAAGGCTTATTTTCAGTAATTCTTTAGCTCCAGGGCTAACTTAATCAGCTGCTGTTGATGATTCTCGTTCTGCACCACCTCCTGAGCTGTACTATAACTATTTGTGCACAGCTGATCTGTGCTAAATTAACTTTCTTTTTTAAAAATACTTATTTTAAACCTGGATTTTTTTTTCTTGGTTTCACCTGGTTCATTACACAGCTGAACAAATACTTGTATGGGCAGCACTTGGAGCACAGCTCGGGGATGGGAAGAAGTGGTGAAGAATAAGTAGATGCTACTGAAAGCATTGCTGCTGCGGAAGGAAAGGCTCATTAAACTACAGCCCAGGAGGTGTCTGTCATAGTTTCAAAAAGCTTTGAAAGTGAAGGTGAGCAGTATGACGCAGAAAGGTGATCTAGGTAATGGAAGAATTTTGAGAAAGCACTGACTTGACCAAAAAACTAAACTATCTTTGGAATAGTTTCCTGAGTGCCTATGATGGGATAAGATTGCTGTTAACAGAAAGTACAGAAAGGGAGATGCAGGATGGTACTATCAAAAAGAGGAGGGGAGGAAGCTTAGCTTCAGGTGTACGGGTGAATTGGAATGTAGTAAGAGTGTAATGTCTGGAGGACTTAGATACAGCTTGGTTTGGACAATGCGGAAGGAAGTCCAAAAATAATACCTGTGTAACAGGACAGAGAGAGAGTAATTTAATTTCTAACTGTGGATATGATTATCCAAACATAAGTTACGGAAGCCATGTGGCTTTGTTCTGTACCTCTAGTGTCCGGTGATTGCTCTAAAATCTGGATATTGAGACCAAATGCAGTATGGCAGTTCTGTTGCTTTCCATAGGACCCTTGAAACTTTGAAGAAGTCATTACTTCTCACATTGTGCACACGCTCTTCAGGAGTAGCCAGTGGTTTTTTTCCTTGCTTTGTACTTTTGCATTTTGTAATATTGAAACAGTTTTCTTGAATGAGCCCAATTTACCAAATGACTCAGATTTTGTGGCTGAACTATTTTTATTGTTCAGTGTTTATCTTTGTGGTGTTTGTCATTTTTATCACATGCTTTTTCTTTTTTTTTTTTCCTCCCCTTTTTTCTTCTTTTTTTTTTTCTTATAGAAAATGTAAGGTGCTTGGGAAAATATTTTACTTCAAGTAATGGATTGCCGGCCTGAAGAGGCTGAAAAATTCTCTTCTATGCGAGACACAACACCAATGTCTAAATGGATTCTCTTGAGGCCGGTAGATAAATTGGTGATGGCAGGCAGACATTTGTGCTGGAAAAGATTTGTAATAGCTAGCTAAAGCCTTTGATTTGATCAGTGCTCATTAGTCATAATAAAAAGAAGGTGAAGCATCCTTTTCAGTGATTATTTATATTTATATTGAATGTTGATGTAAGCCTTTACCAGTTGCTCTGTGTGAAAACTTGATGTGCAGATATTCTTAAATGGCACATCAGGTTTTGAAGAGATTTTGTATTTTGTGTCAGTTACTGGATTAATGTAGAGGATACACTGAACTAGCAAAAAATCCATTACTTGATAGTTTTCTTCAAGTTACCTGCAAGGCTAAGCATGCTTTCTGCATAGATGAAAGGCTGGCTATTAATTAAAGTCACAATTTGAATGGAGATGTATATAAACAGTAACCAATAATTTCAGTAATGTATATCACCTGTGGTTTATTGCTGCATTCATAGTGTTAGTAGAAACCTGAGGAAGAGTATGACCATGTCATCAGATATCTTATTTTTTTTGTCCTCATGCATGCTATTTGATGAACTTTGAATTATACTTGTAACTCAGCACAGAAAATCATTAGGTAGAATGTATTCGGTTAATATTTGATATCAACCCCACCCCACCTCAGGAGTCTGGGATACTCCATCTATAATTTGTGTGAGATTTCAAATACAGGACACCCTTCTGAGACATTCTCAGAGACTAAAAAATTCAGAATCATTGAAGAAACTTTAAAAAGTTAGTTAGAATTTAAATATTAGCGTAAAGGGGGCTGAAAATGCCTCTGTAGTCAGAATTCATCTTTAAAAAAATTGGATTTTAGAACTAATATATGAATTAGCAAGCTTAAGAGAGTTAATTTTCCATTTACAAGGTAAAATAAATATAGTCAAGCTCTACCATGGTGAAAATTGTGGTATTAAAAACTCTAATTTTAAAGTCAGCATAGTGTCCTTATAACATACAAAAAGCAAGCAAACAAGCAAAATGCTAGAGATGCTGTATAATAGAGACTTTGTATAGTATTTTTTGTAATCTTTCTCTATAAAAATAAATTTTTGTTGGGTCGAAGAGAACTCCTCATTTGCCTAAATGCTGAGTTTCCCATCTGTATGGTAAACTTCTTTATGTGGCATGAAGTCTTAAGTGATGAAGAAATCTCATCTGGGACCTGAAAAGGCAAAGCTGGAATCAAGAAGACAGGCGGGGAGGGATTTCTTGGCTCCCTTTCCGGAGAATCGGAACTGCAGGATTGGCAAAGGAAAATCCGGGGCATATTATTAGGTACAGGACATAATTCTATCAGGTTTATTCAAAACTGTCCTTGTTTCTTTCTTTTTTTTTTTTTTCTTTTCTTTTCCTTTCTTGTTATAATAAATACTTCTAAGCATTTGAGTGATGGTGCTTTCACTACTCTTGTAGCAACTTTGCCTGTGGTATGAAGTTGCAGGCTTCACGTGTGAAGAAGCAGTGTTGTTGCAAACGCGAAGAGCAGTTTATGTTGCCGGTAGGTTTTCTGAATGGTGTCTGCCAGAGAACGGATGCTCCACGGGTGTTCCTGCCTGACGGGGAGCAACTCACCGGGAGAGGTCTGGTGGAGTCAGGGCACCCACAGCAGTAGCCATGTGCTCCTCCAGAATGCAAGAACAGGAATTGAAGATTGCCCTTCACACAGCCTCCTCCTGTTAGCTTCTTTGCATAACAATTTTTTAGAGCTTCTCGTACACAGATGCAGAAAATTGGGATGTTCGAGAGCCACGGGCAGCCCAGCATGACAGTGTGTAAAGAAATGTTGATGGGTAATATGGCAAAAGAGCTGGGAGGGGATGAAACGTGGGGAGAGAAGAGCAGACCAGGGAGTTCTGCAATGTGATGCTGCTCTGGCAGCGCTGCCGTGGGCAGGCATGCTGTGCTGGGTGGGTACTTGCTGGGATGTCAGCGTGTAGTAAACTGGAACTGGCAATTGGAATTGAAAAATATTTTGGAGCTCTCTTTAGATTTCTGAGCAGCACATCAAGGTAGTTCTGCTTCAAGAAAAAGAAATGGCTTCAAATGGTTTTTGATTGGGATTAAGTTTTGGGCTATAGAAATTTTGGTGCCTGTTGAGTTTTTTTTTTTTTTTTTGTCATATTAAACTTTGATATTTTACTATGAATGTGAAGCTGATGGTTTTGGAAACTGCAGATCAGAAATCTGTAAGACAGTCTTTTAAAAAACTATTAAAAAAATTACCTTTTTCTGCCTAAAACATCAAAAATTTAAAAAGTTTATTTTCACGAAACAACTCTTCTAAATAATGTTCAAATTATTTTATTCCCTTTAATCTACTCCTTGTCTGTGTATAATTATTATGATACTATTGCCAGCATTATTTCATTTATGTAATTATCAGTATTGACACAAAATGCCTTGTTTTTTTGTAGGGCATTTTAACCAGTTTTTCCACTGACGGCTTTCTCTTTCTTCACGTGGTTTGTTTATTGAAGAAATCAGTTTTATAGAATGTGTAGTTTATTGATGTATAATGATTTTCATTAAGGAAAAATTAATTAGTCATCCGTCCTTTAGTTCTGATTATTCCTGTATGGGGCCCAGAGTTTCACAAATGGAAATTTTGGGATGGATTTATGTTTCAGTACTGGAACTTCTCAGTGTCTGAATTTGCTGTGGAACTAATTTGCAAAAGCTTAAAAAGAAAAATAAATAAATCCAGTGACTTAGGTCTCAGAAAAGTAAAAGAGAATAGCACAACCCAATGAGTTTGGTTGATAGGCAGGCGAGCAGTGCCAGCAGTGCTAAGATCCTTCGTACAGAGTTACACCTTTGGAGGTCAGAAAAAGCCTAAAAGAGCAGGAAAAAGAGCAGAAAAAGGAAATTAATTTGTTCCTTTTTTTCCCCCTCTCTTCAGTCACTTTTCTAGGAGGCAGATGATTCTTCTTGATGAGTGACCTTTAAAACTAGTTGATTTACATTTAAATACAATCCGTCATTTAAATTCTTAATAAAAATAAACAAGACAGGAAGCTACCCAATATTCATATTTAAAATAGTAATTAGAATGCAGAAAATTGGCATTTTAATGGTTGTTATTTAAAAAAAATGTATGTGCAGGAAGCATACGCTATTTTTCTTAACATTTCCTATACTGATCTAGATAGTATCTGTAGATTTCTTTTGTGTGTGTGTTCATCATGTCCGTTCAGTTTTAGAAATGGTAGACATCAGGTTATTGCACGAATTTATTTAGTTTTTTTAAATGCCCAAGTGGATAGGAGGAACAGAGTTTTCCTGCATTTTCAAATAGCAGTTAGTTTCTGAACTTTGAATGAAAAAGACATGGAACTGAACTAAACAAATAGACTGAAGCAAAACCAGTTTTATCTCTGCACCTCCTGAAAAGGTTGGCTTCATGAGCAGAATTTTTTTTTTTAACAATTTGGCTTTAATTAGGGTGCTTGTAGTGAATGTGTACTATTTCGATTTTTTTTTTTTTTTTTAGTTACCAATTTCTTAATGCTGCTCTGTGTAGTGTGTGTGATTATTATATATGAAATACCTTCTAAAGTAAAAACATAAAACCAGCTCTGATCTAGAGTATTTGCATAGCACTAAAAAATGCAGCTGGAACATCGGTTCTGACCTTGATAACTCCTGCAAAGAATATAGGGCAGATTTACAATCTAACTATCTACCTGTTTCTTTTGTTTGGGGGCCAATAAGTATGGAGCTGCTTGGCTAAAATTTAATGTTTTATTTATGGCAAAAAGAAAGAAAGTATGATTTTGGAAACTATTCTTGGAAAAAAAAAAAAGAGGAAATATTTATTGAAAAAGCTTTTTCTAGGATTCTTCTGAATCTGCATTTTGTCCTCCCACCCTTTCATTTCAGTGATCTGACAGGTTTCTTTCACTTTACCAAACTGTTGATTGAATTTTTAGAACAACGTATTCTCTTACTTCCTCTAGGTAACTCGTACAAGATGGTCAGAGTAAACTGGAAAAAAAAAAAAAATCAGTTTCCAAGGACATGCCACTAAAAAAGAAGGTTTTTATGCTGTTTTGTTATAAACTGATGAACTTGCAACTTTAAATGAGTTTTGCTCATTAGTTTTCACCTTAGTGAGCTAAAAGTTCATTGTATTTATGAGAGGTTCTAAAAGTTATGTGATTAAAAACCGTGAATGCTATCTGACAACACGGAAATGGTGTTGATCTCTGATGTGGTTTCTGTTTCAAAATACAATAGAATCTTGTTAATTTGCTCAAATGGATGAGATCTATGCAGATTTAATAATTCATGTTACCCAGTACATATGAAGGCCACTGAGTGACACAGCTTATCTTTTTCGTTTTACTTCGGAGGCTCAATTTAATGTAATAGGGGTAGCATACTAACAGCTAATCCCTTTTATGTTATTTTAAAATTCTCAGGAACATGAAGTCAGGTTTCACTCCAGAGCTATGTTAAGAAACATGGTAAGATGGAGCAAACACAGTTGCAATGTGTACTTGCCTAAAGGCAGATATTCTTCATATATGTGTCTTACTTTGAGTAGAAGTGGCATAACCACAGCAGTCAGATTTCAGTTGCCTCTGAAAAAGTTTTTCTGTATTTTTCCTTACTGTAGCTGCCCTTATGACCATAAACAGATTATCCAATGCAGAATATGGAAAAAAATGACTTATTTC
Source organism: Anseranas semipalmata (assembly GCA_013399115.1). Taxonomy (NCBI): domain Eukaryota; kingdom Metazoa; phylum Chordata; class Aves; order Anseriformes; family Anseranatidae; genus Anseranas; species Anseranas semipalmata. The sequence continues at coordinate 722,616 of VXAA01003707.1, read as the reverse complement.
CCCACAAAATGTGATGAATGTACCTAAAGGGGGCCTCCAAGAAAGCTGGAGAGGGACTGTCAGGGAGTGTAGTGATAGGACAAGGGGTAAAGGACTTCCTTCCATTGGTGTTTGCTGTAGCAGATTCTAGAGAAAAGCAAATGTGCTCCACCTTGAAGCAATGGGATGGCAGAATAGAAGATGCAGAAATGCATTTGAAAGTTAATAATTCAGACCATCGACAATGTGGGTTCTGAAGCAGTTGAAGCATATAAACGTCCTCAGCAGGTAAAAGTATGCATTTATTAAAATCTTACACTGGAAAGCTGGAGAACAGCAAATTTTGAAAGCATTTTTTGGGTGAGGTTGGAAAAGTTTTTCTTTGGTCCTGCTTCCTCCCCTCCTGACCCTGTTAATGAGTTGATGCCAGCTAAAAGCTTTAATACACCTAAGGATTAAATTAATAAAAGGAAAGAAAATCAATAAACATTTTAATTGCAGTCCATTTGAGTTTTGTCCATTCACACTCTGCATAAGTTTAGGAGGAGACTGTAGGAAATAGGATTTCATTATTTCCTCTGTCATTGAGTAACTCATTTATGGTTTGTTTTATTTTTAAGAGACCTCTCATTCTAGAGTAATCAACTGATTCATTGGTTAAAGTGAGATGTTTTAAATAAATAAGCTTTTTGGCCTTTGTCACTTTAATTTTTCTTTTTTTTTTTTCCCTTTTTTCTTTTTATTTATTTATTTATTTATTTTTGTGGAGGCCTTAGTGTTTCTGCTGGTGTCCAGCTATTTCCAGTTTAAAGGTTTTGCTAGTAGGATTTTGTTTAATTTTGGCATGTATTCATGCATTCCTGTAACTGATTCTTTTTGAGAGGTTGATGTGTTTAAAGAGAATGTAAGTTGTGCTTTCTATACGTAGCCTTTTCACCTTTTTCCTTTTCTTGCTTTATGCTGCGGTTATTTATGGACTTTTTAATGGGAATAATTTACAGTTCAAAGCATTTGGACTTTAATACTTTGTGCTTTATTTGGATTTTCTGGTTCTCTGTGGTTTTGTTTTTGTTTTCTTAAATCATTGGTGAAATCCAGCTGAAACCGCTGGACACCTTGGAGCATCCTCTTCCTGAGTTCCCTGATTGTAAAGCTTCCATATTTCCTTCACTCCATAATTTTCTTTTTTCTTTTTTTATGACTTTGTGATCATTCTCAAATAGATGTGTTGTAAACTTTCATTTTCTTGTTTCTACCATCTTTTTTTTTCTCTTGAAGTATATGTGAACTTCTGTTGTGCTTAACACATTCTATTTTAATGAGGTAAAACTATTTCATAACAATTAGGCAGCCTAAAGCAGAGGTTGAGATATATGTAGTCATTTCTCTATTCCTACCCATACTTCTTAAGTTAAATACAAGTGTGAAATATATATGGAATGGTAAACACATTTGTCTGTGTGCTTTTAATCAAACAGCTAACAGTTGCTGTGGTCATTCAGCTATAAGAACATCTCTATCTTGGTTTTGATTAAAGACTTCACTTTCAACATTAACTAATTGTTTCTTCAGTCTTTGCCAGAACGTTAGATGCTTTGATATCTTTGCATTTCAGTATGATCATCTAGTAATGAAGGTAATAAAAAAAAATTGCACTACTCTTTAGTGTCGTGAAACCAGAAATTTCTCAGACTTGCCAATATGAAACTTGAGGTACTCAATCACATTGTTTTACATACCTTTACTTGTCTTTAAAGAGAACTCTCATCTGAAAAAAATAACCATTTTTTTCATGAAGTTTTGATGTAAGTAGCACTCTGGTAAAAGGAGAGCAGGGGAACGCTGCCACTGCCGGGACAGAAAGTCTGGGGAGCAGAGAGGAGGCTGCGGTCTGCTGCCTGGGATGCTTTCCTAGCAACCCTGGGTGAGGAAAGTATCAAAGCCAGCTTTCTCCCAGTCTGCATGAAGTCTTGTTAGCATGAGCTGGGTGATAAAACTGGACACCGTGACTGCCACTTGTCTCTCTAAATGCAGGGAGTGACCATCACCCCTCTTTGGAAGGATGGATTGCTGTAGGAGAGGACTGCCCAGTCAGAACCTCGGTATGCAGTGCTGTAATCACGAACCAAGTCCTAAAGCCTTGAAGAGAAAGTGGTTTTCAAATAAACTCTTTTCTCTTTCCAGGCAGCTATTTTAGGTGGCATTCTGCTCAGTGTGTGGCTAATTTGGGGCTCTTGTTTATCACCAAGGCAGTTTAAATACTTGCCTCCAGTGGTGGAGTCCCTCAGAAAAGTTGGATATTGCAACAAAGAATGGCTTGAGATGTTGTTACTCAATGATTAAGTATCTGACAGCTTCTCAAATGTATCTGGTGGCTTCAACAGAATGACATGCAGGTTGTATAACAACAAAAAAATGCATGTGAAGTTATCTACAGTGCTCCAGATCTCCACTCTGGTTTACCAAGTGAGCAAGAATTTTCTTGTGACAAAGAAAGCAACATCGTTGTTGGAACGTTGGCTTGTTCCTAAGTTAGCAAACCCCTCTTGTAGGAAAACACAATATTTTGTACTGTTGGATAGGCATTTTCTCCTGACAAGGACTGTGCCTTTTATGTCAAGAAAACTGAAATAAATATATTTTGCAACAGAGAAGAAAACAGCCAGGTGTATCTTAAGTAAATTTTCTCACATAAATGAGCTTATTTTGGAATAACAACCATTTTGTCAACTCTCCTGCTATGAGCCTAAAAATCCCCTATCTTGAGACTCAGGTTAAGCTAAACATTCTTCTGGTCACAGTACAATCGGAACCTTGTTCTGTGGTGTTTGAGACTGACAGTTTAATAATTCTTTATATTTGATTATCTAAAAGAATGATTATATAGCATGTACTACACTGGCTGTAATGTTGTTTTGCCAGGATGGAGCTAAATGGTGGTATATAAATCACAAAAGGATGTGCAGAAATAACCTACTGGAAACCTTGAAAAAAAAAAATTCTAAATGGGGGAAAAAATTAAAAAACCTGTACACAACTAGTCTACGTATAGATTTTAGCTTTTTAATCAGAAGCTCTGCTTCTGTATCTTTTGTTGCTCTGGAAAATCCTTGTTTAATTAGGTAAAAAGCTGTATAAATTCTCTTTATTTTTATGTGATGTCACTATACATTTCAAACATTAAAACAAATTCTTGCAGACCATCAGAAATGTCTTTATAATCACTTCAGAATTTCAGAAAATCTCTATTTTTGAAGGTTAATATCACAGTTTCTTGAGCGATCAGGTAAAATTCTCTTGGAGAAGGTTTAATATTTTAATAATGTGTTAGTGTGAAATTGTTCATGACCAATATGAATATTTCCACTTAAGCATAGATAAAGAAATCCATCCCCATAAATAAAGACTTCAGTCAAAGTACGTTTTTTTTTTGTTGTTGTTGTTATGAATTGCTGAGCTGTATTCTTTGAAATAGTTGCTATGGAAATTTTTTTTTTTTTTTTTTTTTTTTGCTGTGCTTTTGTTATATATGCAATTAGGCATTCAAAGAACAGAAGAAATTGCAGAGAAAGCTTGAAAATAAAAGTAAACCTTTTAGTGGGAGTGTTCAGAAAAATCATAGAATTCTAGGCTGCGTAGCACTGTCCTGTTCCTTTTGTGCTTCTGTTCACAAATTGACTGTACATATACACTTTGGTGCTACGGGTATAATGGGATGCTTTCCAGGAAAATTTGACGAAATAGAATAAACAGGCCATACTAGATATTAGCTTTATAGCTAGTGTTTTTATATCTGCCTGTCCAAAGCTAGGAGGAATAAAGTTGCTGTTGACCCAACACAACGAGTAGGCTTCGAGGTTCGGGTCTCCCCTCAAGCTCAGTAGCTAGTAGTTGCTTCCCCGGCTTTTAAAATGAATGGATCTAGGTCGAGTGTTCTCAGTAATGCATATTTCTTCATAAATAGTTCATTTCTTTCCCTGAGTTGGATCTTAAAACTTTATGAGCTTTCTAGACCAAAGTTAGTAAACAAAGAACTGGCATTGCATGTTAACAGTGATTATTGTTTGTATTGGTTTGATGGTGTAACTACGAAGAAATTTCTTCTCATTTATTGTGGAGTGTTAAGTGAGATCCATAATTTGGTTCTGCTACGTATATGACATACCATCAACCTTATATGATAAAAGCAGACAAGTATGAATCAAAACCTGTTGTCCTATTTTTCTGTTTGATATATCAAGAATATATACTGAAGATCAGTGTATACTTGACTTCAAAACAAACAAATACAACAATGATAATCAGAAACTATCAACAGGAAGTAACATAGCTTTTAAACACTGTACTGTTAGGAAAAGGTGGTTTTAAAAATGTTTTTAAGAGAGCTACTAAGAGAAGAAAGAATTGGGACAAGTCTTAAAAAAAACAAATCTGGAAATATTCTCCAAAGGTTGTTAATAAAGGAACAAGATG
>VXAA01003707.1:674543-709192 GCA_013399115.1 Anseranas semipalmata | reverse complement strand
TTTTTTTTTTCTTTCCCTTTCAGAATAATTCCTCACTTTGTTTTGGTTGTTACTCTGTGTTAAGCTGTCATTTACATAAAGCTTAATAATTCACAGATTGTGTTCCTGCATATTAATAACCAATATGGAATCCATCGTTATGTATATAATCAGGAGTCTGGTTCTTTTTCCTGGTGCCCATCACTTCACATTTACCAAAGTTAAATTTCATCTGTCTTCTTCATCATCATTTTAAGAACTTCAAAGCAGTTCTGTTCTGCAGTTCTTGTTTGATCGGAAGGAAGGGAAAAAGGAGAAATGGCTAAATGATTGGATCAAGCAGATGTTGTATCCAGTCCTGATAGCAGCTTATTTTCAGTACCTTGGTTTCTCAGAAACATGGGGGGTAGGGGAGGAGAAGGACAAGGAAGGAAAATAAAACACTAATGCTTGGACTATGTACAGTTTGTTTGAATTATAAGAATATGGTGGATCCCATGATCCACCAGTGTGACTTACAGAGCTAATCTGGAACTGGTAGCATTGCCATGAATACGGGGTTTCTTAAAAAGTAAAGAGGAGACACCCGAGAAGATGTTATAACGGTGTTGGAAATGGACTTTTTCCAGTGATTAAAGACATAACAAAAAGTGCTGCTACCCAACAAGCCAACAATGATAGACTTGAGAGCAAGACCAAAGGAGAAGATCTACCCTGGAAGGGCACAGTGGAAAGGAAATACTACTGTTCATAAATCCCTTTCATTTTCGTTCTCTCTTTTGAATTTTCTTTGTTAAAATGGCTAAGCTGTGTTCTAATAAAATCTAGTTTAACTAATTCAAAGCCCTTGTAGTATTTTTGGTTTGCTTAATTGAAAGAAAAGCTGTAAGTGGATCCACCTCAAAGTAATGGTTGATGTAGAGCCTAATTACAGTCACAGTGATGGGTCTAAGAAATTCTCTCAATCTGTTAGCAATTGCAGATCTAGTCTAGAGTGGCCACTATATTGGAATTGTCTTGTGTTCACTTGTGGTAATGTCGCAGATTTCTGCAGATAATTAAAAAAAAAAAAAAAAAAGAAGATTTTTTTCTAATGGTTTCTACGACAATTATTGTAGAAGTTCTAGCTAGTGTAGATAATGTGTCTATATGCATAACAACTGACTGAAGAAGATGAGAAAATTGTAAATTTGGTTTGCTACCATGTTTTCTTTCCATATTTCGGTTGATGGTTAATAACAGAAGTTTGAGGAAATTATTGTTCTTGTGAGTTTGGGGCCTTTAAAAGGACAATATTATTGAAGGGCTGTTTATATTCTGCAGGTGTTGCAGGTAATGTTGTCTTGGACTCAGAATTAATGCCAAGAGGACAAAGCAATTGCATCTTGGCAAAAAAAAAAAAAAAAAAAGGAATGAGTAAGTCTAGAAATATATGAGTAGGGAAATCACAGAAATAGTGGGCTCCCAGTTGTCCTTGGGATACGTGATTGGTTCCTTCCTCCTAGATTCCTTCATGTATGAAGTGGGGGAAAAAATGTTTAGCTATGAGTACTACACAGAAAGCAAAAAATTACGGACTGATGATAATACATTAGATCGCATAGGGCAAGCTGGAGAATTAATAGACTTGCTGTGTAGAAGCAGCGACATCTGGTCTGCTCTCAGACATTAGAAAGCTGGAGCTGCAGTGATAAGAATTATTTAAAAAGTACTATTGCACAGTGGAATTATGTTGAGACAAACAGGGAACTTAAAAAGTAGGATGTAAACATGCAGTAAGAAACAACTGAACAACCACCACAAATTAGCCACAAGGGACAAACTTAGTGCTTTGTTGGTGGCAGCAGAACAAGTGATAGGATGCTGTGGAAAATCTTGAACATGCAGCTGAGGATTAGTAAGAGCAGGAGATCACCTGCTGACTAGATATTTGAGTACAGTATACAAAACCAAAAGCTACCTGGGCTTAAGGAGTGAACATACCCTGATCAGGGACAAGTGGTGATATTGGATACTTTCCATGTCTCTGCAGTGAAGAGAAGTGATCATGACACTTGCCGCTATTAAATTATCTTCTTTGTTTTCTTCAGTTCTAGTGAGAAAAAAAAAAAAAACAGTAAAACCCAAGAGTGTTCATGCATCGTTGTGATGGCCAGCAACATATACTGACATTATTAAAGACATGGATGTGAGCCAAAGAAAATAATTTTGCTCTCTTGAAAATTGGCTTTTTTTCATCGTAGCTTGTCAAGGAGGAAATTTTAAAATAGTGATATAGTCAGGAAATCAGCCACAATGATATTTATGCTACTACTTTTAATGTTACTGCTGTGTATGTATAATGTAAGTATCAACTTATCTTTCCATCTCTCACTTCTGTAAGTAATTCTTTAGCTAAAGCTAGAGAAGCATTGCTTTAATCAAACAAACCTCAACGTGTTCATTCCTTGTGTTAAATAATTTTCTGTATTTTATGGGTAGTTTTAAAGAAATAATGGATTGTACCAGGCAGTGCCTGTGGGTGTCCAGCCATACAAATTATGTTGCCATGGAGCATAAATCTCGAGATGTCAGTGGCCTGTGGGACCTACACTGGCACATTTGTAATTAGCTGGAAGTCTTAAATCTATATGCTTCTTATCTTAATGGGAAGTGGTGCAATAATTGTACACAGTGTCCATTGCTAGAGTTCAGGGGTTCTGTAATTCAGTTTGAAAAAAAGCTGAATTTCGTTATTGCTGGAGCATGGGAATCTGCTTCTCTGGAGATGTGGTTATTTGTTGGGTACCGTCAAGTGGCCACCAAAGTGTGAACATGGTTGCACAGGGTTTTCGGAAAGGAGGCCAGACCCCAACCTTTGCTTTTTGTTTTGTTGATTTTTTTTTTTTTTTCCTGTCTTGTGATGCCTTTAAGGTAAAGTAGCACGGTTCTCCAGGTGCAATGCAGTAATAGTTTTATATTTTGATTAAACCACGGATCCCCTCTACAAAACTTTGGGCAATGTGTTTTCATACATTCACTGAATGGAATGCTGAAAGGAAGAGATGCGATTAGTGTAATCGCCTGCATAACACGCACGGTATCTTTTAATGAATTAAGCCATGTTTACAGTAATCCTTACCTTTGAGGCAGTGAAGTTCTGAATTTAAAATAAGCAGTGATGGAAAATCCATCTCAAGTCCCTGTAAATTGCTCCTTGTAAATAGTTTCACTATTCAACAATATTTAAAAGGTGTTTATTCAGTATTTGTTTAGTTTCAGCTTTCATTCACTGGATTTTAGCATAGCTTGGCCTGGATTAAGAAGTCTGTTACAATCACTGTTTTTTTTTTTTTAATGATATCTAAAGTTCTCATAATTAAAAATCTATAAATCTATGATAGCAATAGTAATTGTGTAACCCTTGTGTTAATTCTTGGTTAACAGTTTCAAGTGCCTACTCCTCCCATTGTTTTGTGAGAGATTGATGTTGGATTGTTAGCCTTACTGGGGTCATTCTGTCTTCTAATTTTAAACAAAGTCACAAGTTTTTTTCCTACTTTTCTGGAATGTCTTCAGTGCTCCACATTTTGAGGAAAAATAAGGAAAACAAAATTAGTCAAACTGTGTAATAGATTAGTGAGAGAGAGTATAAGTGTTAGGAGGTCTGGTCTCTCTTCATGTTAGTTTTTTTTTTTTTTTTTTTCAAAACTGTGTGTAGGTTTTAAGAGAAATAGCTTTGCTTTGTTGTTGTTGCTGTTGTTATTTTCATTAAGCACCACTATGGCTTCGGATGTCATCTTTTAGATTAAGAATTGTGTGTGTTCTCTGATTGTCTACATTACTCATTTCCTCTTGAATAAAGGGCTGCCCTGAATAAGAAACAGACCTTTACTATCCTTTAATTAAATTAATTCCTTTGAAAATATATTGGGGGTGATGTGATTCTTATGCAGTCACATAGTATTTCAGGATTAACTAATGAAACTACAGCAAATTCTGTGAACACACAGCCAGGGAAGAGAAAAGATTTAGGTTATCATCACAGATGGCTAGCTGTGCATTGTGATTTATTTAAAACAGCCATCAGCATAAGAATAACATCAAGAAAGTTTCAGTAATAAGAGATCAAGGAAAATTAAACATTTTAGTTCTTATTCTTAAAACTTCTTATTTCCAGCATTGTGGAATTTTACTTTCTTCTTTTGGGGATTAGTGGAAGCGTGGTAAATAATTACGGAATGATACGTATGGCTTCAATGAGAATGACATCTATTCTTGCTAGGGAAAGAGCAACTTCTAACGTTCAAAGGAAGAGCAGATTTAATGAACACAAGGTTAGATGATAGATTTCTCTACGACTTGTAGGAATTTCTCACAGAGGCAGTCGATGAACAGTTTGACAAATGCAGATACCAGCAACAAGACAGTATGTGCATCTAGAAGTTGGTGGGAGCTTTCAGAAAGGTTATTAATGTCCATAAATTCTTGCAGAAGGAAATGTCAACTGTGCTCCCCCAGGGCTTTGTTTGAAAACAATCCTGTTTAATGTATTGGTTATGGAGTTGGAAAATGGAACAGCAACTTCTCTCTAGTATTGAAGCTTGTAGACTTCACAAGGGCAAGGGGAGACTGTTGTCATCCAGTATGTCACAGGGAAATTGGACAAGCTTTGGGCTGGTTGTATCTGTAGTCAGGTAACTAAAAGATCCTGTTCATTGCAGGAAAATAGTGTTGCATCCGTAGCAACAAAAGAAAAAAGCTCTTAATTGAAATAATTGATAGATAATTTAAATCTTAATGAAGAAGGAAGACATGTAGAGATGATACTAGCAGTATTGATGTTGTAGTGAAACTAGGTGGGAAATAGTCTCCTTAAAAAGATAACCAAACAAAAAAAAGAAAAAGAAAAAAATAATAAAAAAAAAACAACTTTGACTATACATAAGGAAAAATATGTAAATTGTTTAATTAGAAGATAACAGTGGTTGATCTTGTGGAATAAAGGGTTCTCTTTCAGACAAATGAAGGAAAGCTGCAGGGAAATATGTAGGTAATGCTAATTGTAGTTTCCAAGTTTTAAAGAATTGTAAATAGGATACTTTCAGTGAAAGGATGACCCCTACGTGCAGAAGCTTGCAAAATCATGGTGAGAACCAAGTTTAAGAATTTGTTTTTTTGAAGAACTGTTTGAATTTGAGAGAGAAATTCTGTGTTCAAAGCGAGCAAACATGCATTAGTTTAAATCAAGAATACTTGATACTTCTATGCTCTCGTAAAATGGTATTACCTGTGCCAGTTTCACACACTGAATTAAAATAACAAGAGGGTAAGCAGATTTAGTAAATAAGTGTTGTTTTTTTTTTCTTTTGCAGGACCTGAGATTGATAGCTGAGATTAATTTAATCTGTGTTAAGGAGGAACAGAACTTGAATAAAAATGTTTTAAAAAGCTATGGTTTTAGTAAAAGAAAAAGAAAGGGCATTTATGTAAATGGAACATATCTATAATCATCTAAATAACTTAAAGTTATTATTTTACTGTAATTACAAATTTGATGTCATTTTGGGGGAAATATGATGGAGTGAGTATGCATAGCATAGGACCTGCACCAAGTACCTGAAATAAAATCTTGTTTTTTCTGGGCTTGCAATGTGACCCTGTGTGAACCAGCATCCCAGCAGCAGTGATCTCAGAAGCTTTGATCACGTCCAGAAGTCTGTGAGAAGACTTTTATTAGGAGGCACTGAAAAGCTGTGTGAATACAGAGTGATTTGTGGGAAATTCTTTGGTTGTATGGAAGTGACTTGACAATCTTTTGCTGGGGCTTTGGATCCCTTTTGATATAGGTTCTTTAAGATCTTCTGTTTCACCTAGCATTTTAGGAAACTCCTTTATCTTCACTTTAAAAGTTTTTCAGTGGACAAAAGCACATTCTTATGAGTAATGCAAGAAAAAAAAATTCAATGTAGGGATTTTGTGCATGGCTGCTTAAATCATCTTTCAAGCACTTTCATTCTGGTTAAATGCTGCCATCTTGGAATAAACTAATTTTCATATCAAGCAATTCTACTCTTAATGTTTATGACAACAGACAAATGGCAACCCCCCTTTTTTTCATCCTTCTTACTGATAGCCCCCCCTGAATCACCAGGTTCCCCCACCAACCTCAATGGATGGAGGGAGCCAAGCATTAGATTCTTAGGTGTTAAGAATGGGAAATTTTATCTAACACCCTCCTGTTTGTCAAAACCTCTTTCTGAAATGGGCCTGGTAGGGAGTGGATGCAGCTCCAAGGTTTGCTGGACCAGATGGGATGTGCAACCACTGCCGCATCGTGTTGGCACACTTCAGAGTGCCAGCTCAGGCAATCCTAATGGGAGAGCCCAAACTGACAGTCAGTCCAGAACCATAGATGCGTAAGCCTTTAAACTAGAGTTATTTTTCTAAGCCATATAGTAGAGGAAAACAATTTAAACATTGCATGCAGCTAGGCTTCACGCAGAATTTTGAAACGCTGTCACTTTTTGTTAAAGCAGAAGAGGATGCAAGTCCTGTGGGTGGGTGTCGGGGGAACCTTTCTGTTACAGTGACCCTTACACTGAGTTTACACCTTCTCTATGAGTTCTTCGTGATCTCTTTAATTTCTAAAGGTAGTTTTCCCTCTCAACTCGATCAGGTCTCAGTGTAGGCAGTTGCCTCCAGGAATGAGCTGTTTGATGTCACTGAGAAGTGTGAATGACTCAGATGTTGCCTTTTTATAATTTTCCTGTTTTGGTGTCAGGGGATTCTGTGGCCACTGTCCCATTGACTTTGTTACCAAGGTAGTCCTCCCCTTGTCAAGGCCTTCTTCTTCCTCCTTACTAAATGGCTTACTGGGTAGAAAAAGGGCTTTCCATAGTGGGCCGCTTCCCTTTATGAACTTTGTTTTCTTGAAGGCAGGCCAGAATCTCAACCCAACATGGAGGTGGAGGGTTAGCAGAAGAGGAGAGGACTGTGAATCCAAAAGGAAGTTGAGAGCTTAGAAAAGCTCAAATTAAAAATTCGGTGCGTAGTTGGGCTTGGGCGTGAGGCCAAAAGGTTTATTTTGGCTTGTTTTTCCTGCCTCAGTTTTAGTAAAGAAGAGAGAAAAATCACATTTATGAAACAAAATAAACAAGTATGTCAAAAACTTGTCATTTAAACATGTAGAGACAGATACTCCTCCAAACCATCTTGATTCATCTCTCTCTTTTTTTTTTTTTTTTCTATTTTTTTCCCCTTATTTAAGCCAGGTGACTGGAAGTGCCCATGTCAGCTCTTATCATTTCAGCCAGATCTGCTGGAGGCTGTACTGGCTGTCACTGACCTAATGACAGGCGGTTTTGTCTGTAGAAAGTTACACCGCTCAGGTCAGATCACAGTGAATGTCTGCAGTGCTCAATGCTGCAGATAAATGTAACAGCAGAATCTCAGCTCTATATACCACAAGGTATCGCTGCAGTCCTCTGTCAGTCAGATTAGCCCAGAGGTGGAGTTTCTTAGAGAGTGTGCATTGCTAGTATTTCTGGTGGCACAGGTTTGTCCTGTGCTCCGATGTGCTCTGTAACCACGCTGGGTAACTGAGGGCCAACTTGTGTATCACTAAATCAGGCTGTTGGACTCTGTAGGCATATTCAAGGATATAACCATTCAACTATTTAGATATCTAGCTCCTGGTTAAGCACAAAAATGCTTCTGTGAGGTTAGTCAGAATTTTTCTGTATCTGTTGCAATCCACTGTGTATCCTGCTGTAAGGAATTCCATACTCTTAAAACATAAGCATGTCTCCATGTTGAGAAGTGTTTGTTTTGACACAGTTTTCAATCAAAGGATGCAAACCAAGAAAACACAGGATGTCTATCGTTCAGTTTGGCAGGCATCTGAAGGCAGTTTGTGTCCATGCTGCCGATGAAGAGGCAGTCCTGTCCTGCCCGCCACCTCCGCTGCTGTATTCGGAGCTTTTCTTGCTGCTGGTGCTGACACTCATGTGGCTCTGAAGTCAGCCGGGGAACTGAAAACTCATTTTTCCTTTGCAGGATTAGTTAGTGTTCGTCAGGGTTATGTTCCTAATGGAATTTATAGCGCTGTTATAGCAAAGAATCAAGTGCACGCAGAAAGAGCTGAGCTGGCCTCTCAGCCTTGAAGATTACATTGGTTTAAAGCATGTGTGGAAGTATGTTTGGATGTGTAGACTGTAAACAGAGATGGTAATTGATGTGAGAGAATCGTTTGTAAAGCATACATTTTTTTTTCAATAGTCCATATAAATCTCTTGAAGTATTAGGGCTATTATAAATTTAATATTTGGAAACAAGGGCTAAACTGTGTTTGCCCCCTCTCATCTTACTGTCTTTCTACCTTGCTGGACATCTTTCTCACCTTTCGCACCTGTGAAGACCATTTTTTTTTTTTTTTTTGCTGTGCCACAGTGAATATAATGTTCTTAAGTACAGATCTGTGCTGACAGTCTTGCCAGTCTAGTATTGCCACCAGATTGATCCTATAGATTTGCTAGGAATCAAGTAGGATGGGTATTTCTTTAATTCAGTATGAAATGTTTAGTATTTGTCTTTCGTCTCTACGATTTTCTGCATTGCAGATGTGAATTGGGCTAAAAACTGGAGGCCTGTTCTAGGCTAGCAATACATATATGTCTAAAAAAGTTGTACAGTTAATTTTGTTCTTGCAGAGTTAAAATATTTTAAATATTACATTTAAGTCGCAGCATAGAAATGAGATGCTCTGTCACTTGTAAGCAATTTTTGACCACCACAGTGGACGTTTATATAAGTCGCAAGAGAAGCGGGTCGTGGAGGAAAACAATATGTTATAGTCTGATGGACAAACAAGTAATTTCACATGCAAAACGCTGTGCTTTTGTAGAAGGTTCCAAACAGTAAAATACTGCTCTTTATAACAGGTTGATGCTAAGGGTGATTGTGGAGTTAGATTTTTAGAGACTGCTATGTTAATGCAGAATTCCACTGGCATAGTTAGAATTTGGCTCTAGTATAGGAATCCAATCCAATGAATTGCTGACTAAAATAAACAATTATTTTCTTTATAGATAAGACTTTGAAGACAGAGTGCCTAAACAAATTTTGTTCACATTGAACAAGTTGCTGGACTGGGTAGGGAAGAAACATTTCTGTGTTGCTATATTTAGGAAAAGCTGAAAGCAAGAGATGGACATACTTTGGCAAATATTCTGGGAGAAAAAGTACAGTTAGTCAATAGAATTCCTTAGATATATTATTGACAAAAACGTGAAGTTAGTTTCAGGATTAGGACTGCCAATCATATGTGCAAAACCTTTTGTTAGAAGTCCGATGGCTAAAATACAGTGCTATTAGCATACTTTCCTTATTTGATAATATCAAATTTCAAACTCATACTTAATAATCACAGCCTGCCAGTAGATAATATATATGAACAACAGAGAATAAGTTTCACTGAAACTTTCTTCTAAAAATATCTTAACTATGCAATTATAAAAACACCATGCAAAGTTTAATTCAATGAGATCTACCCTGAAGAAGAATTAGTTCGTATTTCTACTTTATAGGGGTTGGAACTCAGTTGAGAAATCTAATTTCACATTTTGAATAAAGAATGGATTGTTGTCTAAGTGTGTTGCTGAGCATTTTTTTAAAATGACAATAAATTGGAAACTTCAGAGACGAGCAAAACAATTAGGTTACCTAAGAAAATAGTGGATATCATTCTAGCCTAGACAATAACAGGAAAGGGGATCTCTTTTCCTTACGTTTTCCTTTGTTTTCTTCTCTCTGTTGTAATACACTTTTATGTTTGTATGAAAAATGTTATGTGATGCCGTTATCCTCTGATCACAGAATATTTTCCTCATGGGTACTGCACAACAAGAAGCCAGGTATAAGCTCTGAGCAATTTATGTTTCCAATGAAGTACTTGAAGCTAATGGTTTGGGGGATATTTGGTCAAAGTAGTGATAAGATACTGTCAGCATCCTTTCCTTTATCCAACCGAGCAGTTCCTGTTCACCTGTTCAGTCTAGGAAGATTGTTCTAGAAGTGTCAAGGAGGAAGTATTTCATCTGCTCACATATACGTACTTGGGCTGGAAACTTCATTCTTTTGTTACTCAAAATTTTTGTGATAGCAGCTGGAGAAATGTTGGGGAAAATGCACTAATTTGACTTTTTTATTTTATTTGTTTGCTTTGGTGGAGTAGACTTGAAATGAAAAACCCTTTTATAGGCTCTTAATGAGGCTTTACCTTGTATGTGTATCTTTGATAGTTGAAAGCATTGCTCATCCTTTCATATTGAATTTTGAAGGATGTTTATCCTATTTCTTAGAAAAGGTTGAAACCGAGGCATATTCCAATTGAAACAACTGGTCATCCAGTTTGTATCTTTTGTGTCACCTGTATGATTGTTGTCCACTGAAATTAGTTTGCTTTTGTAGGTTTTGGACTATCTTACAGCTTTTAATTAGTTTTTGTGTTGTAAGAGGTATATGTTTCAGCACCCAAGTTAATAGTGATGAAAAGCGTTCTTATTAAAAAGAAACTGTATCTCACACATTTATAAGTATCATAACTGATACATTATTGACTACAATCATTGTCTACCTAAAACTTGTTTTATGAATACAGAGGCCAACTGAAGTAGCAACCATCTTTTTATAGAGAGACTTCCAGGTTCTGAAGGATGATTAAACATTGTCTGTTGGAAAAATGAGAATAGCTCCCACACTAACCATGTTTACAGCAACTAGAAGCTGTCTCATACTTTTATTTAATGACACACATGGGTGCTTTCAGTGCTGTAAAGCATGAAGCCTAATGATTTTTTGCATAAGAGTGGAAGCTGAATAATTTTAGCATACACTAGATATTATCAGATAATTCTGCTACTAAGTATTTGCAAGTGGGAGGAGACTGAGGCCTGTTTTTATATGTGATTTATAAATATGCTGATTAGAGAGTTCTGATATGCCTCTCTATGTGAGCAAGTAATTCAAGTTGTCTGCTAGTAATGCAGTGAAAATCTTTCACAGACTGTGAATGAATTTTGCATAAACTTACCAGTCTGTTAATTTTGAGTGATAGTAATTAATCAAAGACATTCCCTTTAATAAAGTAGTGGAACTTATGTTGTGTATACTAGATGATATTGATAAGTACTGAATATATACCTTATTGAATTAAGCTTTATAAAGTGGATTGCTATTCAAGAAGCAGTAGCTGTACTCTTGATTTAGTTCACTTTTTCTTTTTTGTATTACTGGAAGTAATCTGTCAGCTAAACATAGTTTTTTTTGAAGAAAATGATTTTTAACAATTCGGATATTATATACAGAGAGCTGGATTTGGATCTCACTTATACAATGTATCATATGATATTATTTTGTCTTTCCCTGCTAGAGTTCTTACAGTGTTGCAGTTATATGGGACTTCTAGTTTTATTGATTGATTGATTGATTATTCTATGATTAAAATAAAGGAAATGTTTAAACCGTAATTATTTTAAACGAACATTTATTTGATCAGATTTTTCAGGGTCAGTGTTCTTTCAGTGTTTTTCAGTGGACAAACTAGCTTACATGTGACATTGCTCTTCACTGAATACTTTTATCGCTTTCAGTGCAAACTTTGAGCTCTGCGAGGTGGACTGTATGTGTCTTGCAACCTGACAGCTGGATTTTTCTGTCTCTGGAATTTTAAAAATGAAGACAACTGTCCTGAAAATTTAATGAAAACCCAAAATGGCAAATAAAATGACAGCAATGTGCTGCTGTCTTTGTTTTAGGCCTTGTTTAAACTTTTAAGCCTAAGATGGTCTAGAAAATCCTTTTTGTTTTTGAGTAAGTACTGTCATTCTTGGTCCAAAATTAAGAAAACCTAAATACTGTGGGGAAGTTTTATTCCAAAAGCTGAACAAGCTTGTTGAATTACTTGTGTTCCATGTGTGGTGGGTTGACCTTGACTGGCTGTCAGACACCCACCCAGCCACTTTCTTGCTTGTCTCCTCAGCAGGACGTGGGGAGAAGATAAGTTGGAAAGCTTGTGGGTGGGGATAAAGACAGGGAGATCGCTCACCAGTTACCATCACAGGCAAAACAGACTTGACTTGGGAAAAGAAAAAAATAGTTTATTGCTAATTTAAATAGAGTTGGATGGTGAGAAATAAAAACTAAAATTTTTCCCCACCCCCTTTTTCTCAGGCTCAACTTCACTCTTTCACTCCTGACTCTTCTACTTCCCCCCTTTTCCCCTTGAGAGGCACAGGGGGATGGAGAGTGGTGGTTGTGGTCAGTGTGGGGTCGTCCACGAGCTGCAGTGTGGAGATCTGCTCTGGTGTGGTCCTCCTTGGGCTGAGCCTGTTCCACCACGGTTTATTCCAAAAATTCCAGGGGCTTCAGGGGAATTTCCCCTCCTTCTTCTCTAGCCTTGCAGCTCACAGGGCTGTTTTTCCTCACTGCCATGCAGTGTTTTGCCATTTCTTAAATACCTTGAGGTCCCACCACCACCATGGCTGCTGGGCTCCGCTGTGTCCTGTGGTGAGTCCATTGTGGAGCAGGCTGGAAGTGGCCATGTCCAGCATGGGGCAGCCCATGGTCTCTTCTCACAGACACCACCCTGCAGACCCCTGCTACCCAATCCGTATCACGTACACCCAATGCAGCATGTATGCAGCATGATAGGGTATCTATTCTTAAGGGTACAGGAGAGAAGAATTTTCTGAACATAAATGTTTAAGCACTTGGTGGATGTGGTAGTGGCGCGCTTGAGAGCTCTCAGGAGCAGAGGGACCCTAGCAAGATTACGGAGAAGTATTATATGTACATGGGAACAGCATATGTGCTACTCCCTAAAATTATATACAATATTTGGATGTTACACTATTAATATTTGTGGGTTTTGTGTTATTTTGTCTGTTCTAGGGAGTATGACTTCTGCAACATCACCTATCATTTTGAAATGGGACCCCAAAAGTTTGGAAATCAGGACTCTCACAGTAGAGAGGCTGCTGGAGCCACTTGTTACCCAAGTAAGTATCTTCTACTTGTTTTGCTTCTTCCTTTAGCATGATGCTATATTTACTCATTATATGTAATTATCTTAATAATTGTAGATAGTAAAATTTTAAATAGCTTTTGTTCGTGACCTCTAGTGGAAAGCTCTGTTCAAATGTGTTCAGAAGTTTGTGTTCTAAATAATTTACAGTCTGAAAATATGAGTGGGAATACAGTAGCAATGACTGTTTAGTTATGCTTGTCTGTCAAAAGCAAATTAGAAATTTATGAAACAGTTAATTTAAGATAGGGATCTGACTGAGCGCATGCCCTTGGTGTGTTGTGTTGGGAGACAGGTTCACATCAAAAACAAAGCAACCAACCAAAGAAACATTTCCAGTCATTTCTAAATGGGCTAAAAAGAGTAAGATGAAAGTGATGCTAGGTAATGTGTACAATGTATATATTAGTGGTATCCAGCTTTTAACCAGATAGGCCAGTTTTGTTTTGTTTTTTATGGTCAAAGAATATCTTTGTGTATCTATGCATATCAAGTTTCCTGTGTCTGTACAGATTTAAATATGCTGTGAATGCATGGACAGGGCCAGGAGTGGTGTGGTCTGGAGAAATATGGCAGTAGACATCAAACTTCTGTCAGCATCAGGGCAACTTGTTGAGACCGTGGCCTGGTGCTTTTCTTCTCCTGAGGTGCTATAAGTAATAGGCAGCTAGTTACATAACTATCCTAGTAAGCTTTAAGTTGGGTAGCCCCTTTATTTGAAATACACAAATCATTTTCCTTCTAGTAATGCTAATTATATTAAAAATGAAGAATGCCAGCTAACACCATCTGTCCAACCACCTGTTACTAACAAATTTCTCGTAGACATTGTGGATCTTGAGATTGGTCTGCTGGGTAGAAATGTAGGCCTTCTTTTGAGTGTGAGACCAGACTTCATGTTGGTTTTGTTTTCAGAGGAAAACAGATATCAAATATAAATCTATCCTTCTGTAATTCTGTAAAAATGATGTCTGTGTATAGTTCCCATGCTCCTTAAAAACAGTCACTTTCCGAAAGAAGTTATACCTACGATTCTTTCTTTGTTTTGAAAAAATTATTACATTATCTTTCTGCAGATTATTCTGGACATGTCTCTAACACTGCACACAACTTTACAGATTCAAAGTCAAGTAAATGAAATGAAACATACATCTATCTGTTGATAAAGTGATTATGAGCTTTCATTATAAACCTTTACAATTGTTGTTTTTGATATGGAAGACAGACTAAAATCCAGAAGTCATTGAGATATGAAATGAAAATTAGGTTATGAGCTCTGTTATTCTGGTCCACCTGCTGGCATGGGAAGTGAGGCTGCTCTGGCAGCATGGTCTGTTGTGAAAAGAGTAAATTACTGAGTCTTCTGTGAGTGAATTTCCTGTTTTCCTTTCACTTTGTTTTATTTGTCAACATTGTGCATAGAGGAGAGAATGCATCAGCCCAGAAACAAAAGCACCATCGTAATTTCCTAGTTTCTGAAGTTGCTCGGGTTAAGTTTTGGTTTAGCTAGATTTTAATGTGATAGCGCTCCTCAGCAAATGTAAATACAGAAATTACAAGTTGAACTATGTGATGTGGATTTCTTCAACAGTGAAAACTAAGGTTTCCAAGATCCTTACATCTATATTTTTTTTACATTTCTATTTATTTACTATTTCAGCAGTACATCAAGAAGACTAGAGGAAACAATATGCAGTCCAGAGGGGGTAGAGCAATGTCTGCCTATTGTTTTATTCAAAGTTTATGAATACTTCCATTCTGATTTCTTCATTTCATAGGCTTCTAGATAGTATGAACATATAAAAAAGTTTTTGAACATGTGATTTATTTCTCGTTCTAGAGAAGTAAGTAGTTTTACCTATTTTCCTCTAGAAAATTTTTGAATCCACTAAAGTATGTTTGAGCCACACAAACATAATCATGAAAACTTCAAGTGAGAGGAATGTGCTACCTTCAGAGTGTGTTTATCTGTTGCATTTTTAGCTTAAGCTATTCAGCTGCTCTTTGTTTTTCTCAGATAAGTTAACAATCATCCCAGCTTGAAAGGGTTTGTTTGTTTGTTTGTTTGTTTGTTTCCTTCTTAAAGCTGCATAAAGAGTCTGGTCAAGTCAAGAACAGTATCTCGTTTATCTCAGTTTGGCCTTGGATTGCAAGATGCACGGCAAAATGCCGTGATAAGCTCCACAAGAACTGAGCACACATTCCATGCGCACAGATGTCAATCTCCTTACAAAATTTCAAGCCACTTCCTAAAGAGAACATAGAGAACATGTGGTTTGAAAGTTTCATCTGGCAAATAAATAAATAAACTGTTTAATCTCTGTTCCATTTGAACTCAGAGCTGCTTAACACAGAAATCTTACAGATGTTAAGTTCTTTCATAATTCATTAACAATAGGTCACTGGATAGAAGAGAGAGACTTAATGGCCACAGACTGCAACAGAACTGGACTGCACAAGTTCCTGAGCAATCTGATCTGACTTTGAAGGTAGCCCTACTTTGATCAGGAGTTTGGAGCAGATGACATCCTGTGGTCCTGTAAAGCCAAAATTTGTCTGATTTTGTGATTTTTAGCACCACCAAGATAATTCCATGTTTTGTTTTGGCATCACACATGAATATTCTAGAAGATCTGCTTGTTATCCAAGCTGTGATTTTGGAGAGTGCTTGAAAAAAACAGAAACAGTTATACACTAGGCTTTAGGCTCCAAAAATGCTAATAAAGCCTTTTGTGTCTGTTTGGTGTGTGTGTGCGTGCGTGCATTCCTGCGTGTGTGTGTGTCAAGAAGGATTTAGGCTCTGAACTCAGTGTATATACAGGCCCATAAATGAGTGACAGACTTTCAGATGGTGGAGGATCAAGTGATTTCTACTGAAATTCTGGGGAGTAATATGGAAATGGTGTGGATTTGAAAAAGAACACCGCAGTGAGCTGGGAGAATGGTGCATTACAACTTGAATTTTAGACAAGCTCATTAGTGTTCCAGATGAGAAAATATGGATAACCTATGAATTGATTTAGAAGAAATTATAAGACAGGAAGGTTGTCTGAGCTGGAGGCAAAAAAATCCATTAACTGATCATGAGAACGCATTAGAAATGACAGAATTGCATTTATTCTAGGCAGCCCTGAACTAGCAAACTAATTAAAACTTTCCCTGGCTGTCAGAGGTCTAAGTGTATTGGAAGTTGCTGGAGCATCCATTTGCCCAGTGCTTGTTGTCATATTTAAAGTGTAACAGGTATGCCCTGACACATGTCTTTTTCATATTTCTGTTCTCAACAATATTAAATTTAATAATTGAAATATGTTTCTGTTCTCTGGCTTCAAGGCTTCAATGTCACAATTAGTTAAAAGTATACGGTAATTGTATTTATTGCTAATTTTGTTTTCTGAGTTTATAACATTATTTACTATAAATCTTATCATTTTTAATTCTGTGGAATTTTTAGAATGAAACGTATAACTAAAATATATCCTTAAGGACTAGTGCCTCTTATTCTCTACCTTCATGCTATTAACCAAAATGAATGACAATTTTATTTGTCAGACTGTGAGTGGTTTTCAGAAGAAAAAAGAATTAAATTTTTACAAAGGGCTTAAGTGCCCTTACCTGATATTTTTTGTGTAGCTGGAAAGTAGTGTTTGTGGAGATTGCCCGTAAGGACTCAGGGGACAGTTTTTGGTTCCTGGTGATTTTGCATAATAATTAAATACAAATATGACTTTTAATGCAAGAGATTATATAAATCATTAACAGATTTTTTTTTTTTTTTTTTGAAAAAGACCAGAAGTACTCATGCAAACACAGGGATAAAAGGAGAAAGGAGTTATGTATAATTTTTGAAGATAAGGTATGCTTTGCTCTGTTGATGAAACATCAATTTTCTAGTGTCAAACTATGGTTCTTTTTTGTAGTTTTCCATACGTATTTTAAATAGCAGTCTGGCTGTTCTACAGATGCACCTTCATTATCAGAGCCATGCAGCAGTTGTGCTTTTCAGGATATTTAAATTTTTTGAATATTTGTAACAATAACACAAATAATAGTGAGCGTTCCAAATTTGAGGCCTGTTATAGAAGCTTAGAATGAAACAAGAATATTTTGGAAGGCAGACAGATGTCACTGATTAATGATTTTGCATTTTTTTGTATATAGCATCATTCAATTAAATTAAGTAACCTATATATAAAATAAACATGTAATTAGATAAAATTCCAAATAGTTTTAATTAGTGGGACTTATTTAGAATATCATAATAATTATGGCTGATGCTATACTTTATGATTTCTCCCCAAAGAACTTGTGCCTAATCCAGTCCCTTGTGCAGTATGTTTTGAAAATGAACCAATTTCTGTATTGCCACGAGAAATATATTCATATTCCCAGCCCTTCCAGTTATTCAGATATTATTTGTATTTGGTGAGCCTGAGCATTACCATGTTTGAACCGTAAATCTGGTGCACTAATTGATCTCCACAGGAAACGATTGATTGCTATTGTCAGGGAGCTGCATCTGAACCACAGCAGTGCACACACACACTTGCAAACACAGGTTTCCTTTTGGAGGTTTTGTGAAGGTGTATGCATGTTTAAAACAATTTTCAGAAAAATGGTTACAGATGATGGAGTACTGTATGTCTGATGCACACATTCCACTTGTGTTAGTAATTGTGCAGAATTTTTGTGCAATTTCTCTATTTGATAGCTAGATTCAGCTGAAGCCGTCTTCAGGACAGACCTCAAGGAAAATGAATTATATAGGCTCATTTTTGATCATTTGAGCTCAATTTAGTAACATTATAAGGTCCAAATTATTATTTTTTATTAGAGCACGAATATTTTCCCAATTGCAAAGTTATTTTTCATTTAAGTTCTATTAAACACTCGGGGATCTGTGGCATTTGTGGGAGTGCGGGAGGTTGGGCTGTGCATCAGTCTTGCCTGGCGGGGGCTAATTAGGTGACAGCCATTAGTGTCAGGGAGTCGAAGCTGCATCTTGTCAGAAAATGAATTTGGAATTTTTCTTTTCTAACTGAAACTGAACTTTAAATCTTACTGATAAAGCATTTCTTAGTTGAGAAGGAAAAGAATCCACCTTGCTTTCTCCAACGTTATTCTATTTATCGCTTAAAATACCATCTGAACTCAAAATTAGCAGATGCCTATTTACTTCAGGGTGCTTTTTCATCCATTAGATTCTGCAAGAAATATCTGCTGCTGTCTGGCCATCACAGGTTCTTCTTTGCCATCAGATTTACTAACATTTGTGCCTCTCTGTAAACTCTAGTTGGGATCTTCTCAGTATGGAGACTTTTTGTGCTGGCTGAGAGAGTATTTAACTACATTTTATCTTTTCTATTTTTATTCTCCCTGAGTGGAAAACTGTGGACTATTTATAGTATGTGGTGTCCTGCAAGGTCTGGACCTTGTCAGTCTATGTTTGCCTTCCCGTGATTTTATTCACTATTTAAAGGTATGTGTCTGTACCTCTGAGCTTATGCATATGCAGGTTAGCATTTTCTGGGGGAAGAATGAAGACTCAGGGGGCTTTAGGTCTCATCCACTGCACCCATATTCTGTTTTATGACACAACAGTGCCTGAACTATGAATGAGTAATGAAACACATTGGCTACTTTTCTTCTCTTCTGCCACACAAGCCAATGTGGAGAGATGGTGAGAAAAAAATAATGCTGGAAATGTAAGTTTTGCTGGGACTATGACAGATTTGCAGAAGACGGTGACTGAAAAAAAACTTATGGCTAAATGGACCTACTATATAGCTTTGTATTCTTAAATGCCAGATTTTTCATCCATTTTGATCTCGGTCAGCATTAGCAAATTAGTGATTCAGGGTTACCAGATGGGTAGTGTCCTTGGCATTATGTGGTATGGATGGAACTGTTTTCATCACAGTTCAATTTAAAAAAAAAGCATTTACTGCTTTGACTCTTCAGTTCAGAGAGGTAACCTTATCAAACAGGTTTGCTGTGTTCGAGTATAGCATAAATATATCCATGTGCAGTGAGTAAGTTCTGAGAAGGAATTTGCTGGATGTCTCTGCTACTACAGTGAATAAATAAATCATCTGACTTGATGCAGTAGGTCATGTCATAGCCTTATCTGTTATATGAACAGAAGATGGGTGCTCTTTCCTGCCTACAGAGTTGATCTCTTCTCACAAATTAAGACCCCATCTATATTCTTGAAGTTGGACTCTTTTGGGTCCAGAGCTGTAAAGCCAAACAAAGAAAAGAGACACAGGGAATAAATATGCATCCGGCCACAAGAAGACATATAATATGTAGAAACATGGCTTTACTATGTAGAGTGTGTTAATTAATGCACCCCCAAACCCTCATTGCTTGGCTAGCCAGCTGTCTTTGTGAGGAACCCCACCTGGAGCACTGAGTTCAGCTCTGGGGCCCCCAGCGCAAGAAGGACATGGACATATTAGATTGAGTCCAGAGGAGGCCACGAGGATGATCAGAGGGCTGGTGCACCTCTTCTGTGAAGACAGACTGAGAGAGTTGGGATTGTTCAGCCTGGAGAAGAGAAGGCTCCAGGGTGACCTTACAGTGGCCTTCCTGTACCTAAAGGGGGCCTATGGGGAAGCTGGGGAGGGACTCTTTGTCAGGGGGTGTGGTGATAGGACGAAGGGTAATGAGCACTGAAACAGGTTGCCCAAAGAGGCTGTGGAGTCTCCTTCTTTGGAGATATTCAAAACCTGCCTGGATGCGATCCTGTGCAACGTGCTCTAGGTGACCCTGCTTGGCAGGGGGGTTGGACTAGGTGATCTCCAAAGGTCCCTTCCAACCTCAACCATTCTGTGATTCTATGAATGGCTTTAAACTAAGGAAGGGTAGATTTAGATTAGACATTAGGAAGAAATTCTTCACTATGAGGGTGGTGAGGCACTGGAACAGGTTGCCCAGAGAAGCTGTGGGTGCCCCATCCCTGGCAGTGCCCAAGGCCAGGCTGGGTGGGGCTTTGAGCAGCCTGGGCTGGTGGGAGGGCCCCTTGCCCATGGCAGGGGGTTAGAATTAGATGATCTCTAAGGTCCGTTCCAACCCGAACTGTTCTGTGATTCTGTGGTTCTACGAACCTGAGGTTTAAAGTTTCCTCCATTGTGGCTGATTAAAGGAGTGTTATCATAACGGGGCTAGTGTCTTGACTGGAAAGAAATATAATATAAAAACAAAACAAACAACAACAAAACACAAGAAAAGGCACACAGTTGAATATTAATCCAAAATTAACACTGAGAAGTTTTGCCAGTATTTCCAGTTGCTTCTCCACTGCAGCAATGAATGGATTGACGTGGGCAGACTAGGGGAGAGGGGGATTTCGATCAATCTTTCCCATAAGTGTAGGGCATTCAACAGGGAAGAACTAGTGCAAGCAATTGCATAGCTAAAAGCTGGGACAGTCCCTGATATTGCCTTCATCTTGACTACCGAAACAGTGCAGCATGGAGTTTTGAAACTTGTCTACCCTTTTTCCTAACTGTGTGGTTTTCCTGCATGCAGTTTTCTTGTAGGTCTTTCATGGAAGAGTTTTCAGAAAGTGATGTTCCTTCCTAGAATTTCCAAACTCTAAGCAAGGAGCTCAAAGAATTCTGAATATTTTTTGTAATATCTTTTCTTCTGCTTTTGTCCTTGAAGATGTATAGCAAGATGCAGTTAAGCAGAGCTAAGCCTTTTTCTGTCCTCAAAAATCCAACTCAGCTTGTTCTTAATAATCCTGCTGATTTACGTAGGGTCATCACTATAGAAGGGGAACATCTAAAGGTTTCAAGGGAAAATTGGCTTTGGTTGCATTTTTTATAGATTCTTCTCAGTTTGCTTGAAAAGCAGTTTAATTTTTTTTTCCCCAAAATATCTTACAAGTAACATGTCGCTTCCAAAAGTTTTCAAAGTCTAAAAAAGGATAGTTACCAATACATTAGCAAATTAGTCTCTTTCTTTTGTGTCAAAAACGCTAGTTAAAGCAGGTGATTTGCATTGTTCAATGGATAGGTGGCCTTGTTACAAAAGAATTAATAGATTTTCATTTTGTCTGATAAGCAAAACCTTGTTGGTATTGTAAACTTATGTTTAATAAAAGTATTTGACATAATAGCTATTTCAGTGATGAAAATAAAACACTTCAAATTATTGCAGTGGATATAACTGCTGATATAACAACTGATAGAACTATAATACTTATAAGTTTAGTGTAGTTTTAAAATGCAACTTTAAGTGCTTTAGCAGGGGGTTAACTTGAAAAAATGTTTTTAACATCACCAAATGTGAATACAAATAAATAGCGTCAGTCATACATACTGTATGAGCAGTGAGTTGGCATGGTTTCTTACGCAGCAGCTTCAAAATAGCTGTTATGATATCCAACTGAATGTGAGCTCACAGCAGCAAACGATAATGTGATCCTTAAATGGATCAGCTGGTGGGGATGAAGTAAATTTAGTGAGACAGTGTTATTGTTATAGCATAGCATTAATGAGATTATTATTGGAAGGATTCCCCATTCTCAAAAATGATGTTGACAAATTGGATGTGGATCAGGGAAGATTAGGTGAATGATTCAAGTTTTGTCTTTTAATGGCACACTAAAGACTTTGGATGTATTTCATTTCTATGCAGGTTTATCAATAAAGAGAAATTGTCTTAAATTAACTTGCAGTATAGATTTTAAGACTATTTCTGGTAGCATCCACAAAGTAAATAATATTCTAGAACTAATTTAAACTAAATTCAAATATGGAATTCACACCCTGAAATTAAAATCTTCCAACGTGAAAATGATATTCATTAATAATTATGGAGTAAGTACTTAAGTGAGTAGGCTGTAGTAAGTTAAGAGGTATTGTGATCTCAACCACTTTCTGTATGGGGAAAAAAAGTTTTCTCATTCTGTAGGGTTTTTTAATTGACAAAATGCTCTGTTTAGAGAGTGAAACTAGAAATAATCCTAAACTATAAATAACATACCCACTGGAATAGTTTTCTTAGAATGGTGGGGAACTCAGTGCTGTTGGAATTCTTTGATTAAAAACTGGTTATTTTATTTGAATGAAATGCTTTATGTCTACCAGAAGGTAAATACAGGGAAAAGAATAATGGGAAGAACAAAAAATATGTGCAATAATGGGCCTTCTCACTTTATGAAGCAGGGAGAAAGCAGGAGCAGGATTGCTTGTTTTCTTTTATAGATCAGCTATGCCAGGAAAAAGAGAAAATTGATACAAAACTTGTGTGATTAAATATGTATACTTCTAATGACTTCCATAGTCTTTGGAAGAGATCTGGATATTAAATTTTGTAATCCATTTTAGCTTCATTCTTGACACTGATGTAAAAATCCTTTTCACTTTCTTATTTTTCAGTAACTTAATTTGCTGGATGTCATCATCAATCTATAAAAGTTAGAAAGGCTACAAAATAAGCATGATTGCAAAAAGAATATGCTAATTACAAGATTTTGCTTTGAAGTGTTAATTACCTAATTATATGAGATCGATGTTCTGGAAAGCAATGGTAATTTTTTTCCATATCGCTTCAATCCAAAGATTGACTGATATATTTGAAGTTGAAAGAATTCAGGACATGGATACGTGGATAATTTCTTTATTTTCTTTCCTGTGTTAGTTGATTTAGAATATTGATTCCATTGAGTGTGCACCTTTGTATGCATCCAAATACATTTTTTTTTTTTTTTAGTAATCTTTGACTTTCTTTGTTAAATGCGATAGTATGAAACTAGAGAGAGCTGAGCTTTTGGGGTATTTTTAACAACACATTGCTTTTCAGTTCGAGAAATTTAGATATGAATTGCCATTTTGTTTTAATCACATGGTCAAAATTACAGTGTTTAGTTTCCTGTTTGGTAAATTGAGTTTAGCGTCTCTTCCGACAAACTCGTAAGTAGTTCCAGAATATTGTGCATCTGAGCAGCAAATGCTTATGTTGTGGGGAAATATTCCCTTCTAGCTGTGGGTAGTTGTCTTTGTCAATGGGGTGATTGATATTTTCCCCCTTGATGTAGTAATGTTTTTATTTTATTTAAAAGTTTTCTGTGTACTACTAGAATCATTCAGTAGATATTGATGAGACTTCTCAATTTACTGTTGTATAAGTTGTATTAAGCACATGTAACACATGCTTAGTCAGTTGAACACGTGTTCAATATTGTGAGATGCTGTTTGAAGAATATACAATAAATAATGCTCTGCGGAATAGAAATTTTCTGTAAGATCTGTTTTTCAAGTAAGTTCTTTTTGAATCCTAAAGGATGTCAGTAGTAGAATTTTCATTCTCATTTAGTATATTAGATCACTGTAAAGCACAAGACTAGTTGCTCAAATTTTCATTACTGGCTGATAGCTAGCTCATAAATGAAAGGGCATTTAGCAAAAAAAAAAAAAAGCATAATCATAACAAAGTACCTATTTGCCTTCTTTTATGTGAATATTTTTTGTTTAGAAATTCATTTTGAAGATGAAAATAGATGGAATTGATTATACATACCCTTTTAAACCAGAACTGTAGCTTAATTTTTAGCTTAAGAAACTGTTAGTGCGGAAAAGGATAAACCAGAAGTGATTCCTCCCATGCTAGAAGTTACTGCAGGCATGACTCATCAGATCGCACCCACAGAACCACTGCAAGGTTGGAAGGCACCTCTGGAGGCCATCTGGTCCCCCCTGGCCCAGCAGGGCCCCCCGAGCAGGGTGCCCAGCACCACGTCCAGGCGGCTTCTGGAGCTCTCCAAGGAGGAGGCCCCGCAGCCTCTGGGCAGCCTGTGCCAGGGCTCCGGCACCCGCCCAGCACAGCAGCGCTGCCTGAGGGGCAGAGGGAGCCTGCTGGGCCCGGGGCCTCGGGGCCTGTTCTGGGCCCCGCTGACAAGAGCCTGGCTCTGTCCTCTCTGCAGCTCCCTGCAGGGCTTTGTGGGCACGGATGGGACCCCCCTGACCTCCCCTTCCCCAGGCTGAGCAGCCCCAGCTCTCTCAGGCTCTCCTCACGGCAGAGGTGCCCCAGGCCCTTCAGCAGCCTGGGGGCCCTGCGCTGGGCTCTCCCCAGTGTGCCCAGGTCTCTCTGGTACTGGGGGTGCCCAGAACTGGACACAATACTACAGGTGCGGCCTTAACATGAGTAAGGTATATAACAATATACTAACCTTTCAGATTGTGAAATTGAAAGCTAATCCTGTGTTTGTGAACATCATATTATTAGACACAGGCACTTACACAGTTTTGCTGCATTTAAAGATGGGAGTAGACCTTTCACTAAGTTGCATGCTTATTTTTTTGCTCTCCTTCTTGTTCTCAGACTTTATCTACTTGTACAAATGGTTAAACTGTAAGTTTTCGAAGAAGGATTTTAGAGAAATGAGATTTGCAACGGGAATTAATTTTCCTTACTCATTTCATGTTGCTCTATAGTAATGAAATTGTATTGTATCTGCTTATGCTAATGGTAAGTTCTTTTATTAGAAGGTGTTCATATAGAAGCATAATGAATCTGGCATACAGAATAGTTACTGAATATTGAGTTGTTTCCAGGGGATACATATTAACCTATTCAATTTTTCTCAGCAAATTACCCATATCTACACTCGGTAGTGGAGAACGATTAAGCTTTTATTACTTTGCTTGAAATATTTTAATTAACCATATATTATTCTGTAAAGTTATACTAATACAAGTACAAAATAGTGACAGCTAAGGTACACCTATTTCTTTTTGAAGGGAAGAGATATTCAGTTACATTTTCCTGAGCTATTGCCAGATAGTTTTTCACTTTTCTGACAAAGGAATCAGCTCAAAAAGCATTAAGGAAAATCCATGCGTGAGGCGCATCGTATTTATATATATATATATATATATATATATAAAAATATATGTTTTCTTCTTCCCTGTCTTCTACTCGGCTCATATTCTTTAAATCTATTTCCTTCATATATTATACCACACAAGATCTCTTTGAATGCTTCCATGAACCTGTAATATTCATATTTTTATTTCT
The DNA here is from genome assembly GCA_013399115.1 of Anseranas semipalmata. NCBI lineage: Eukaryota > Metazoa > Chordata > Aves > Anseriformes > Anseranatidae > Anseranas > Anseranas semipalmata. The sequence continues at coordinate 684,123 of VXAA01003707.1, read as the reverse complement.
TTTGAAACTGAGAGGCTATGTGCTTTCACATGTATGCAATATGAACTTGTTTGCTATTGGAATGTGATGGATTAAAAAAGCTTATGGTAGTTTTTTAATCCTTTCTAGAAAAGGAAATGTGCTTTATTTGAGAAGTTCCTGCCTGACATAATGGACGTAGTTGTTAGAGTAACTGAAAACATGCAGCTATATTCTTACTATTGTACTGATTATGATCAGTTAGTTCATTTTATAGTGATCCATGCCTGGTAAGATAAGTTTTTGTTTATGAGCAACTTAGATGAAAAATAAATTCCCTGTCAAATAGACATCTTTATTTTGGAGACTCTGAACTCAGAGTTCTGGCTTGCTTGTTCAAGATGTGTCAGGGTTATGTCACTTCCAACCAGAAATGAATGGCAATTTATGGACATGCCATCTCACCCAGAGCGTATGTTTAATGGCACTATTGCTAATATCAAGAATTTAGGACTGGTAATTTAATTGGGTGCATGTTTGGACACTGAACAAGAAATTCAAGGCTCTGAGCTGCATCCGGCTGCTTCTTCCCCATGTAGCAGACAGGTCTAGAAAGAGAAGTGTTTCCTTCCTTGCTAGCTTACTTTAACAGAAAACAATGAATTGGGAATATTATTTTCTAGGTCGTCATTCACTGGTTGGTATTTGATCACTAGAGGCTTTCAGTCTCTTTGACTGTTAGGGACTTTCCTGTGTTCCTGGCTTGGTTGCCTTTCAGGTTTTCTTGGGTTCATTGCTTGCAGTAAAGCTGGATAGAAAGCTGCAGTGCTGTACCGTGGAGGGTGAAAAGTTGACCTCCTGTTCTCAATCAAAGTAAAACTTAAGAGCCTCAGCACTTTATCAACTACACTTTATCATTATTCCTCAGGCATAGTTTTTCTGACCATTACTTGAAACTGAAAAGGCCAGACATGGTTTTGAGGTATGCATACCTGCTAACATGACAGACCACATACTTTTTGTTATTGTTATACCCTGTTATACAAATATTATAAATTCTTTGGGCAGAATAATCAAAGTTGTACATAGGATCACTAATGCCTGTCAACTTTGTTGATAGGTATGTACCAGTAGTATAGTAACACAATGGACTAATGCAGCTCAAAACTATTTCTTTTTCTCTCACGCATCTGTTTATTTATGTTTTAGTTTGTTTTGAACATTATGTAGAAAGTAGCAGGAGTTTGTTGTTAAAGAAAAAGGTGTGGGGGGGTTGTCTGTGACACTAACAAAATTGCAGCAGTTGTTACTGTTTTTTTTTTTTTTTTTTTTATGGTCTTTAGTCTCCTGTAAAAATTGTCCTTCTTGTAGTAGACAAACTGCAAGAGGAGTTGAAATTATTACTGCACGCCTCATTCTGGAGCTTTTGTGGGTGTTTAAATTTACTGAACAAAAGTTACTAAGCACTTTGAAACTGAAGACTGAAATTTTGAGCTCAGTGTTGTAGTCACTGCATAATATTTTATTCATCTTTAAAGAGAGCTTAGTGTATTGCGTGTGTTCTTCACACTTCTCAGCCTCTTTCATTGAACTAAAATGTTCAAGAGTAAAATTGGTATAATCAAGTTATACAATCGTGTTCTCTGTTCAAGTGATTGGCTCTGCAGTTTTCTCTTTAGACTTAAGAGTATCCTCAATTAATGTGAGGGATTTTGCTTTTTCTGATTTTTTTCTTTTGTTTTGTTTCTTGCTTTTGTAGTTGTTCTAGTTTCACAACCCAGCAATAGCCCTTTAGGCTGGATGAGCCAGCAAGGATGTTAAACATCCATAGATCATTTATTTCACATCTCTCATGGAAATGAGATAGAAAGCCTGGAGTATCGGTTACTAATGAGCACTGTCAGTTTTGTCTGTACCCAAATAGTTAGAATGGTGTATTTTTATAGATACTTTGCTAGCATAGAAATTCTCAAATAATTGTGTCACAAGCTAAGTCAAAGTAAATTAAGATTTGTGTGATGTTTCCCTATTCATTAACAGTGATCACAGAATCACAAAATGACTGAGGTTGGAAGGAACTTCTGGAGGTCATCTGGTTGATCTTGCTCAGAGCAGGGTGTCCAGCACCACGTCCAGGCGGCTTCTGGAGCTCTCCAAGGAGGAGGCCCCGCAGCCTCTGGGCAGCCTGTGCCAGGGCTCCGGCACCCGCCCAGCACAGCAGCGCTGCCTGAGGGGCAGAGGGAGCCTCCTGGGCTCCAGGCTGGGCCCGGGGCCTCGGGGCCTGTTCTGGGCCCCGCTGACAAGAGCCTGGCTCTGTCCTTCCTGCCAGCTCCCTTCAGGTATTTATAGACATTGATAAGATCCCCCCTGAGCCTCCTCTTCTCCTTTTCTCCAAGCTCTTTCAGCCTCTTCTCATAGCAGAGGTGCTCCAGTCCTTTGATCATCTTGGTCACCCTACACTGGATTCTTTCCAGTATGTCCATGTCTCTCTTGTAGTGGCAGACCCAGATTCTCCTGATGCTGCTTGACCTTGAAATGGGATGCATCCACAGCTGTTCTGCCAAGTCTGCTGTGGGAGCCAGGGAACCCAGGCTGACGTTGTTCCCTCTGGGGAAGTAGATGTAAGCCACCACAGGCTGTAACAGGAGAGCTGCGAACAGATCTGCTGATGTCTCTAACAATGTTTTGTGAGCTGATGCCCATAGAAGTACTATTAAGTAGCCAATAATTTGGCACTTAACTATCACAGAAATGGGATTGCTATTCTTGTGAGGAATCAAAATGCAAGTTGCTATACATGGCCTTGAGCGGTGGTCAAGATAACGTTTTGGTTTTGTGTATCTAAAAATAATCAATCTAGGAAGGTACACGCTAATGCTCTCTTCACATGTACTTGTTAATCCATTACTCCATTAATTCCTCACTCACTACAGTCCCTCTGCTACTTGAGACCAAGGACTTCAATGACTGCAGCACTTATACTTTTGTCAGGAGTACTATTCTCTGGTGCTGTATCTTTTATTTCTGTATTAAAATCTTGCATGTTGTTGAGTGACTTTTTAATGGGTACATACCGCAGTCACATCCAATTGAGAAGTGGTTAATGAGGCATTAGCCAACTCTGTAACTGTGACTGAGTTTCCCAAAAGACAGCAATATAAAGAGAAGCCACTAGAATAGCCAGTGGTCATAGCCACAATATGGTTTTTGAGCATCCTGGGAAAAAGTCAGACAACAGTCAAAACCCTTTCATTTTTTGGGCAGTATTTTCTTCATAGATCTCAATTCTGAAGAAACATTTGGCTCACAAAACAGTTTCAAAAAAAGTAAAAATAATTTGGTAGCAGAGTATTTCTCTGTCCCAGTTTAGAACCAGGTGCAACTTCAGAGCTGCTGTGCAGGATGAGACCTTGACCTGAAATGATGATCTGCTATAACTTCTGCTGACCTACACCTTGCGGCTTTCAGTGGACTTGATACCAAATGTTAAGACATGATAAGGAAGCCAACAGATCTTTAAGTTAATGTAACAGTCCTCTCATCTCCTTGTCCTTCTTGCCTCCCTTCCAATCCTTTACTTTTGCCAATTGCCTGTTTTTGTCCCCAGGTGCTATTCTGTGCCAAAATACTAATAAAACTTATGAATTGCATGTCAAGAAAATGTAATTAAATACTTCTGAACTGGAAGGAAAACTACTGAAAATACACAAGCTTTCATTCTTTATGGAATGGAAATTTAGTGAGGAGAAGCAGTTTTAGAACTTTGGAGGTGATGGTTTTAGAAGTTTCATTTCAGGTTTTAGCTTCCTATAGTAATTTTACGCATCCTGCTACTCCCATTTGGCCAGATCATTTTGGTCCATTCCTTCAAATACATCATTTGGCCAAAGAATTTCTAGTTATTACATCATCATCTATGTCCTGTGATAGTTTCTTCCCTTTTTTCTTCTTCCCTCTCCTTCCTGGTATAATATCTAGATTATTTTAAAATCAATGCATTTACAAAATTACTGCTCATTTTAACCCAGAATTTCTTGTGCCTTTTTTCATATCATGCTCTGTGGTGTTCCTTGTTTTTCTCTCAGTAGGTCTTGGCTTATGGAACAACATTAGTTGTTCCTTAGGGCTCCCATAGTAACATTTGGTTCCCAGCTACTTCTTCTCACTCTGACACAGCTTTTGGGCTGGTGTGTTTTTATTACAGAAAAGAGCAGGGATCAGCAGGGTTGCGTGTTCTGGTTCAGAAATTCCTGTTTTAGAGAAAAAGTGTTTTTGGTTAACAGGCTGTTGGGTCTGAATTCATCAGCTGGTTATACATTGAGTTTCATAAGACTTTAGAGAAATCTCATTCATTCATTGGAAAATCAGTTGTACTAGTTTTGTTTTTTTTTTTTCCTGTATATCTGGCAGTCTGAACTTCAAATTTAATTACAATTTTTTTCACCGAACTGCTGGTAAATACTTAGGTAATGTAAACTCTTTATGAGTCAACTCAGTTGCAGCAAGTCAGCCGCTCTTGGAATGTGTCTTTCATCTGACAGCCAGGGATTCAAAGGCCACGTATTAAGAAGATATATATTTGAACATAATAGGATATTTTTTTAAATATCCCATTTCTCCATCACACTATTCAATACTGTATAGAATATTATCTTCGCTGCTTTCCTTGTCAACAGTTGCTGTAAGTTTATATGATGTATACTTCGAGATTATGTGATTTGCTATGCATGTATATGATACTGTCACTGTGCACCCTCTATATGAGGTGATACTTTCATCAGCATAGTATTTGAATACTCTGCAAGAAGCTTATTTAGCCAGAACATGAATATATGTAATCAGCATGTAATTTCACAGAAGTCCAACAGGGAAGCTTACCCTGGGTTTCTGTATTTCCATTTATGCAGGGTGGAGCTATCAAAAAGCTAATTGTTTCATCAAAATGTGCCTTATGCTGGATTCATTAAAGTTCTGCTTTTGTCCACCGAGAGTGTGTGGGCCACTTGATATCCATAAAGCCTTTATTAACATTTATAATTATGTTTTATACTACTGCATAGCTCATTTTTACTTTTCAGGAGATTGTTATGATGTTGCTTGTCCTTGAAATTTTATTTACTGCAGTCTTAATTTAGTAAATATCAGAAAAGATAGTGAAGAACTTTACAAAAACAACATGATCAGAGGCTTTTTTATTGAGTTTTATTGTCATTTCTTTTTAAATAACTAAATCTCTATATCTCAAACAAATCCGTGACTTTAGTAGAGATCTAAGTTTTCATAGTTTTTCTAGGCTTAATACATATCCTATCTTGATATAAGGTGCATAAATGAAAAAATACTAGAATTTTAAGTTAAATTTTCCATGTTGATCAAGTCAACGTATTTTGTTGACCATAGTAATCAATTCTGATTAATCACCTTAGCCCTGAGTATTCAATTAGTTTTATGGCAAAAGTTCCATATTCCTCTATTATTTTTCTTTTAGAAGCCTTTCAGAGGCTCCACCACCACCCCCCAGTTGTGGTTTGACCCTGCCGGGCAGCTGAACCCCACCACAGCCGCTCTCTCACTCCCCCTCCTCAAAGGAAGAGGGGGAGAAGAAAGGATGATGGAAAGAAAAAAGGCTCATGGGTTGAGATAAGGTTAATTTAATTAAAGGGAAAAGAAAGAGGGGAAAGAAAACGAGCAAAGGCCACACGGAAGCACAGAGGGAAGAAAAAAAATTATTCTCTGCTTCCCACCAACGAGCGATGTTTGGCCACGTCCTGGGACGCAGAGCCTCAATACCCACAGTGGTTGATCGGGAGGACAGACGTCTTCACAACGAGACCCCCCCCTTCTCCTTCCCTTTCCCAGCTTTTATTGCTGAGTGTGACATCATATGGTATGGAATATCCCTTTGGTCGGTTTAGGTCAGCTGCCCTGGCCATGTCCCCTCCCCACTTCTTGCCCACCCCCACCTACTGGCTTCGGGGGGGGCTGGAGAGAGGCCTGGTGCTGTGCCAGCACTGCTCGGCAGTAGCCAAAACAGTGGTGTGATACCAGCGCTGTTCTAGCTACAAGGGCTGCTGCAGGGAAAGTTAACTCTATCCCGGCCAGACCCAGTACACCTCCCTTCTTCCCCCCCACAAAAGAAAAGAAAAAAGTTTTATTTCATCAGGTTGTTTAGTTCAGGTCCTAAGTGAATTTAGAAAATATATTTTGCATATTTCTTCCCATGATAGACTTTTATTAAATTGCGTTCCCTAGCACAGTTTATATTCTAAAATTGGTTCTATTTAGAGATGAAATGTATACTGTAGTTAATTATTTATCAGGTATTTCTGTTTGCTGTGTCATATTTATTCATTTAACTAGTATTTGTTTTTTACAAGTCGTTCCACATAAGGAAACATAAGCCAGCTGGTCAGTTGCCATGCGTGTGTTAGCAAGGCGGTCAGCCTGTCTGCAGCTGCGGGGATGTGGATGTGTGCTGGGAAGCAAGTGGAAAAAAAACATTGGAGAGCAAGGTGCTCGTAGAACAGTCTTGTCTTACTTTTCTGAGCCCTGCATCCAAAACAAAGAAACAACTTTAAGACACATCCTCCCAAGGTAAATTTTTTTGTACGGTAGCAATGTTGTCCCTGAGTCTATTAGCAGACTTTTTTAAAAGATTAGCATAATCTAGCTGTAATAAACATCGGACCTGTTTTTGCCTTGCTTCCTAAATGGCTAAAGGCAAAATGCATTCCTAGGTATGACAGATAAGCACTCTCCTTCCTTTTTCAAAGAAGAAAAGAACTAACAAAAAACTACATGTCTGGAGAATGCTACTGGCAATTCAAAATTTATAGAGCTCAAAAGAGACGTTGCTGTTTTTGTGAGGTCTTTTTTGAGGTGCTGTGGTGCTGCAATGATGATATACCAGTATGCTTTGAAATAAATGTATTGTCAAACACTGGTACTGTATGGGTTTTTATTCTTTTTTTTTTCCAGAAAAACTGTTATGCAAAAGCTGCCGATTTAAGATCTGTATTACATAAAGCAATGATGCGTTACTTATAGTCTGATATAAGAGAGGGAAATCTGACTATTCTTTTGATTGTCAACCAGAGACAGTCACTCATTCGTCTGTTAAAATGCACAGACTGTACACAGAGACTGTTTGAAGACGGACTAGCCACTGATTATTATTCCGGGAGAGCCTCTCTGCGTATTTGCTTACCTCACCCGTGGCACCAGCGTTTTTTGAGTGAAAAACTAAGAAATTGGGGAAAGGTCCTGTGAGCTTTCGAATTGTTTCTGTTTATTGTTTGAGATTTGCTGTAGAGAGGCGTGGTCACTTGGCTGCATTCAGGAAAATGTTCGAAGTGGCAATAAAAGCAAAACCAACCATTGAGTCATAGGATGGTTTGGGCTGGAAGGGACCTCAAAGCCCACCCGGTCCCACCCCTGCCATGGGCAGGGACCCCTCCCACCAGCCCAGGCTGCCCAAAGCCCCATCCAGCCTGACCTTGGGTACTGCCAGGGATGGGGCACCCACAGCTTCCCTGGACAACCATCCCCATCTTCTTATGGAGCAGCCTTTTTTCCCTCTGCTCCCTTCATACATTGCATGTCTGCAGTGCAAGACATGAAGACACTTGGTCTTCTTGACAAAAGGGCTGTGAGATGTTGGCAGAATGATACATTTTGAGTAATACTGGTCTGGAAATGGTAGAACCATTGTTGATGACCCTTTTCACAAAAATGTAGCATAACATAAATATATATCCAGAGTGGGAAGCTGAAGCAAGTGGGAAGTTGGAAGTTCATGCAAATTTGTAAGTACTTCAAAACAGAGGATTAGAAGTACATTGTCTCAGGTCTAATACTTGCTACCTCTTTCTTTGTTTATGGGCTGATAATAATTCAAATCACTACTTTCCAATTCTGACAGGGTTGTATTGTTAGAAATATGGTGGTTAAGAAGCTATATTTCTGATTTATAACGTGGTTTCTCATAATTCTGGTGCATGACTTTGGGATTTACTGCAAGTGATGTGCTGGTTCATTCTTACTTGATTTATGAAAACAACTGAATCTCCTGTTAATCCTACTGTAAGTAGTTGTTTAATGATAAGTACGTACTTAAGTGCCATCCTGACTACAGGCATTTCCTTGAGATGGCTCCCTGGTAGGAAGTGTAGCTTGCAGTTCCCTGTTTCTTTTTAACTCTTGCTTGGTAATGTACAAGTGTCAGTTAAAAAAAAAAAAAAAGACAAAACAACAAAAAACAAACAAACTAAAACAAGCAACCCCCCTGCCCCCCCAAAAAAAAAAAAAAAGCAACCAAAAAAAAAAAAAAAACCATACAAAAAGGCAGGATCCAATTCTGATTAGCTTTTTTTTTCTCCGTGTGATGGTGGAAATCAGTACAGCTGTCACAAATTGATTTTGTACCTGTACTAAGTAAATAGACATTTACCTTAAGTGATATAAAAGTGAGATAATCTTCATTCTTCTTACAGTTATGTGACAAGATTTGAAAAGATTATGTGACAAGATTTGAAAAGATTATGTTAATTTTGTTGTTGTTGACATTTGACAGCAAATTGCATATAAAACTTAAAAATAAAAAAAGTTTGATAACAGTTTTAGGCTGTAGTTTCTGCAGATATTCCTAGAGTTATTTTAAATCACATATGCTTTTAGAAATTGATTCCTACAGGTAAATGTAAAATTAAGTTGAATAACTTAACAGAGTAAATGTGCAAGTGCTTTCTCTTGCGAAGGAGCTTTATAGCTAGGAGTCTTTATTTTTAAATTTGTGTTTTACTAGAAGAGTTACTCTAGCTTTAAAGTTCTGTTTTCTAGATGTTGGGATAAAAATTACATGGTAACTCCATAGCTGTGTGGAGACTGCAAAAAGGTAATTAAAAAATGCTGCTGCTGCACCAGAGGTGTTGTTGCCACACACTGCCACTGCGTATGAGTAACGCTTTACATTACTCACAGAGCCACTCTGAACCACCTCTGGATTTGTCAGTATCAAATGCAATAACAGACCTGGACAGATTTATTTGTTAATGGATTAGTGGAGTTGAATGACCTATTTGATGGGAAATTTTTAAACAGTTTTTCAGGTGGGGCTGAGTATGCTTCCTAATACTCTGGTAGCCAAGAAATATTTTTTGGTGGCAAAAAATCTTGGTTCTACTGAAATTTTCTTCAAACCCTCTAACACTGTAACACACTGACCTGGGAATTATCAGTGCTGTGACATAGCGGCTGAGCCCAGGCAGCCTATTTCAGAGGCAAAGCGCTGCTAAAAGCAGCAAAAAGCTCCAGGGACAGGTGCTTTGATAAGCCCCTGATACTTGTAAGGACAGGTCAGGCTGCATTGCAGTTTGCCACGTATCCTGTCTTCAGCAGTGTCCAACAGGAGCTGGTTGTGGGCGATTGTGGGACGCAGTAAACATGAAGTGATTACTGTCTTTGAACCACCCATTGGCAGGAGCCAAGAATTCCTGAGCCTCCAACTTGAGGGCAGAGAAGAGGGAGGAGAACACAGGTTATATCATGAAGGTTTGTGTGTGGGGGGAGAGAAGTACTGTCTCTGTTCACTCTTCCTCTGTTTTTTGTTCTACTGCATCTTTTT
>VXAA01003707.1:595157-674514 GCA_013399115.1 Anseranas semipalmata | reverse complement strand
TTTTTTTTTTTTTGAGGGAGAAACTGGAATCTCTGTCTGTAGTCAAGAAAACTTATTGTTAAGTCTGTACACAGATAGGAGATGAGTGATAGGAAATATGGATTGTTTTAATTATCTGCTGTAACAGGACTAGACTTGGTGAGGAGAACACGGTGTCATGCATCTCGACTACATTAACGCTTATAATACTGCTTGAAGTGGCGTTCTCAGGAGGAAGCGGTGGTTTAGGTGAAATTGCTATGGGATGAGGTTTATCACCAGGTTTCACTGTCAGCTTGGGGAGAGTTAGCTGAATGGTACCCTGATCATATCCAGTATTTCAACTCATGGTCCAGACAGTGGATTGGAAAGGTACCTACTATGTTTGCAGAGGACACCAAGCTAGAGCAGGGGCTGTAAGCACGTTGGTAGGCAGAATTAGGAGTTCAAACAACTTGCAGTTGATCATCTGAAAATATAGAATGTAATTCAGTAGCGGCAATTAGAAAGTTCTGCACTTGGCCAGGGATAATTAGCTGCATAAATACAGATTGGTCACCTGCCATAGTACAGGAGGCAAGGAAAGGTGATGGATCATAGCTGAACACAAGTAAGGAGTGTCGTGATTTACTTAACAGGCACACACTAAATTCAGTTACAGAGCAGAAGTACACCTTTCTGAAAAATAACCCTCCTGTGCTTGTCAGCGCTGGGTGGGCTGTGCTGGTGAAGTAAGATGCCGTACAATGTCCAGTTTAAGCACCACACTTGAAGAAAGATTTGAACAGGCACAGGGAGTCTAGATAAGAGCGATAACAGTGATTAGAAGTCTAGAAAATATGACCTTCTGCGAAAGATGGGACAAATTGGAGCTGTTATTCTAAGGAAAGAAGACAGAAGTGGGACGTAACAGTTCTCAAATACATTAAGGGGGAATGGGACAATTTGTTCTCCATGCCTGTAGTGGATAGGATGAGAGAAAATGGACTTAAATTGCAAAGGGGAAGATTCCAGCTAGATATCAGGAAAAGCTCTTTAGTAGTAAGACTAGTGAAGCATTGAAATAGATCTTCCAAGGAAGTCATGCAATCTGCCAGTATTAAAGGTCTTTAAAACAATTAGGTAATGGTTCTGCCATACCTCTGTCGGGAGCGGCAGAGGTAGAGCTGGTTCTGTTTTGGGGTGAGATGACCTAGATACTTTTTTTTTGAGGTCTGTTGCATGCTGCATATGATGGCAGAATGACTTTCTTTTTGTCTTTTTTTTTTTCCTGATTTTCTTTCTTGTCTTTGCCTTGTTGACCATCAGTGGGTAGATGGATTTGGCGTGCGAAGAGTCATGCACAGCATCTCTTTGACCTCTTCTGAATAGTGATACATATCCTTGTTTTTATTTTTTTCCTCGCTGTGCATGCCTTAGTATTTTCAGTATTGAAGTTCATCTACCATTTTTGTTACTTACTAAAAGCAGCAAATCTCCTTAGTGCTTCTTTGTGGTCAGCTTTAGTTTTGATTAATTTCATTAATATAATATTTTAGTTTATGCATGCTTTCATTTGTTTCTTTTTCACTTTATTCATATATCAAACACCAGAATTGTTATCGAATTCTCTTGTTTCTTTCCACCTTTGTATTATCTATGTCCTTTGCTAAATTTGAAGTCTGAAGGATTTCAGTTAAAAATCTCTATCACAGGCCCAGGAGGAACTGAGCAAACTGATGGAGACCTCTGATGATTTGGCATGTAAGAGCTTGGGTTGGGGAACTTAGCTGTTACATTTTAATTACTTTTATTATTGAATTATATTACTCTGGGGCTTGTGGAAGGTTGTGACTACAATCTGAGCAATTTCCTGAAGAAGAAGAAGAAAAAAAAAAGGATATGAACAAACTTAAGGCATAATACTAATTTATTTGTCTTACAGAAAGCAGGAAAGGTCACAATGCTGTTTTGACCTTTCTCTCGCTTCAATTCTCGAGACATTTTTCTTTAAGAAGAAGAAGATTGCCAGATTCTGCTATTCTAAGTCAGTTGTAATATTTTTATTAAGTGTTGGGATTGGGATTGAGGTCTGGGTCAAGTATAAACAGCCACAGGGTTTGTCCTTACTCAGAGACCGATAATCAGAAATAATGAGCAGTCAAGGTTCACTAAATATTGTGGAGTCTTTGTGGTGTTTTGCCTCTTTCTGTGAAAATTCTCTGTTATCTCTTGAAAGAGTGAGTCTGATCTCTGTATTAAAAACAAGCAGGGAATGTGTACCTGTTATGTGTGTGTGTATGTGTAGGTTTTTGTTTTTATTATTGGAACTCAGTGCATGTTTCAGGTCAGCACTGAGGCTTCTTATTCTGCTAGTAACTTACTCGTTTCCACTTAGTCTAGAAGAGCCTAATATACTTGGTAAGGAAGTTCTGGCTTCCCCCCAGCTGGTGCTCAAGTTTGAGACTAATAAGCGACCTGATGCCTTCTTAAAATCGGGGCATTTATCAGCCGGAGATAAATCAGCAGGCGTTCTTCCTTTGGTAACTGGATTTTAAATGGGGACTTTATCTCTGAGTGCAAGCTGTGCCCCCAAGTCATAGCAAAGTTGTGATTCATTACAAAATGCTCAGGCATTAGCACCATATGCCTAATGAGTAATGGCATGTATTGGGGCTTCAGTATCTTCTAGTGTGTGCCGCCGTGGATCAGAGCTTCGCTGTGCCACGTGCTGTACAAACTCACAACAAAGCGACTGTTCAGACTTCCGAGGGCTTTTTGCTTGGTTAGTCTGTGCAGCGTTCCTGTTTTGTCAGGTCTTTGTACATCCATCTTTTAAATTCGGCATAGGGAGTTTTTATAAAGCTGTTCGAGAATGGGTTGTTCGAAGCAAAGGGCAAGGCTGCTACAGAGGCTACAATTTTTTTCAAATTGGAAAAGAGGGGGGGAATAAATCCTTCAAAGCACATCCATACTTAAATAGCAAATACCTTGTTTTCAAAAGGTTAATGGGTGTGAAATCTTGCCTGTCACTTTCCTTGTGCCATCGAACATTAAAATAAATCAATTTTTCCATTCATAACAAATTGCATTAAAGAGATCATAAAAATTATATACTTAGCTGCTTGAGTTCATATTCTGGCCAAAAATATTCAACAAATGCAGAATGGATTTCTATGGTAATTTTTTCAGGTTTTCTAATTCAATATCCTTTCTGTGAGTTCAATTTCATTTATGAAGTAAAAGTGAGTATTTAAGCCTATTGAACACCTTAGCTCCACCTGCAGTTGCCTATGTAGAAAACCACTGGGTTATTTAGATTTGGGCTTAGGGGTTGGTTGGTGGTGCCAGGTACTGGAAATACCCAAGTGTAAATTCTCTTTGTGAAAGAAAATCTGTCATTTTAAGGCAAATTCTTCCTCACGTAGAGGCCAGGTTTGTTACTTGCCTCTTGTTTTCATGTTATATTATCTATTTTGATTTGATATTTCATTTCATTGTTTTATTTACTTTTTAATCAATATTATTCATAAAAATAATTTGAGTGTACAAAACTTTGTGAATTCCCAAACAAGCCCCCCCCCACCTTTGGGAGAGGATAAACACACCAATGGTACCGAGTGGCTTCTAGCACTTCTGGATCTGATTGTGGTAACAGCAGTTTCCTTTATCTAATGCGGGAGGATATCTCTGGATCTTCACTTTGGTTGGTTTTGTTACTTAAAAATGGAACCTTTCCTGCTGATTGTATTCTAATTAATCTGCCTGCACACCGTTTGTATTCACAATCATGGGTGAAAATCTTGCAAATTATTAAAAACAACAACGAACCTTGAATATGCAGAGGAATATTAGATAAGAGAGAATGGCAGCAAGGAAATGTAAATCTTCATAATTATTCTTAAATAGCACACTGATCTATTTATCTTCCTGAAAAGAAATGTTTCCTCCTATTCAGCGTGTATAATCCCTTTCTTAATTTCAAATAAATACTTCGAAGAAGTATTTGTTCTCTTTAAACCCATCCTTTTCAATTGCTGATGTTGTCAAGATGTTTGTGAAGCTTTGCAGTGTTTCTTGTTAGCTCACAACTAAGCAGTTGAAGCAGAATTCTCCTACTCTTTCTCAGATTAATCATTTTTACAATTCTGTTAGTATCTTTCTGTATAGTCACACTATTGCAGACCTGTGTGACCATCTGCTGGCAAGCATGCAGTGAGATTGCTCTTATAAATTCTTGAAGGTGTGGATTAGCTCTCCACAGTTCAGCATAAACTAATATGTATATATATTAATATGCATATATATATCTGTGTATATTTCCTTCCGGAAGATACGTTTTCCCACTTTAGAAACAAGCTAACCAACCAGCTGAAAAAATGTGCTTAGCAGGCTTGAACCAGTTTGCATTGAAGTGTAGGGTCTGTCTTCCTATGTTAAAGCATAGAGATCCCAGGAATTTCATAATTTCTGGATTTTCAGAGAGGGCTAATAGTTTTATTTGGCTGAAATACACGCACTGAGCACTCTCTTTACTATTCCTTTGGAGTGGTGATTTGAGATAAGGTAAAACTGAGAGTTTAAATGAAATGGTCTCAATATAGTCTGATGACCTAATTAAATCTAACCTACGTTTAGCTTTCAAAGGAGTACAGGTGACTGGCACGATATAGTGTAGAACTGATGAAACTGTTGAAAAGTGTATTCCAAAGGATGTATTCAGTATTTTTCCTTCCAGTTCAGATCTTTAAAATCAAAAATAAATTGTTAGGCATGTGCTTTTGTATATCATACTTCCACATCTACTTCTCTTTCCACCTCTTTCCACCTTTCTGACAGTTTGTCTACAGAGCGAATCACGTTTATTTGGCCTAGAATTTCTTGGAAAGCCAGTTCACGTAATAAAGGCTTTCAGACTTTAAAAAAAAAAAAAAAAGAGAGAGAAAAGAAAGGCATTTTTCATAGTAGATGTTTCAAGTAATAAATGGTACCAAATAAATTTGATTTGAAAGACTGACACTTAATCTTCGATCGTTAATGCCAGTCCTCAGGAAATACCTTCCGGTTAGTGCTCTATCATGAAAATCATTTGTGTGGGGAAAAGGGTTGCATGGTTTATCATGAGAGAACTTGAGGCTGAAAGTAGTAAGACAAAGTAAAAAAATTGGACTGAAAGAGCAAAACCAGCTTGCTGCTGGAACTGCTGGAACTTTTAAATGTAGCATTATAATTGATAAAAATAGTCTGACTGTGTTGACCTGTACTATATGTAAGAAAGTTCATTTGCTTCTCCTGCCGTTATTGTATTTTAAAGTTCAAGCTGACCAGAGAAAATTGCCTTCAAGAAGTCCAAAATTTACATATTGAATGGAAAAAGTGCAAGATCATCATTTTTGATAGCTAAAGTCTAAGTAGTATCTAAACATTGAAGTAATACAATCCATCTTTGCATATTGGCTCTTATTTCTGCTGAGTACCATTCTATTATTCTGTACGTTAAGCCATTCGTAGTCAGCCAAAACTCGAAAGCAAAATGTGCTCGACTTTAAATTCACAGCAATTGGCCGTAGTGGGTTTGTACTAGTCGAGCTCAACCAATTTCTGAAGAAGGCCATTTGTTTAAGTGAGCCAAGTGAAAATCCAGTGTAGGTATGTTGTGCTGGTGTAGCGGGATCAGCAGCTGCAACTCGTAGGGCCAGTGCCTTCTGCCTGAAGCATCCCTGCTGCGGGTGCAGGGCACATAACAGCCGTGCTTGTGGAAGAGGAGGTTCAGCAATCAGCAACGCTTCTGGTAGCAAATCCTTCTAGTACAGATCTGGCCTCAGGTGAAGTTTTATACCAATCCAAAATAAACAGATTTGGGTTAAACTAGGCTTTGTATCTCTTTCGTTCCTTCTTTTTCAGGAACCTCTTGTAACATCCCCCAGACTACCTCCTTTAGCAATAAGGAAACATTTTTGGTTTCAATCACAGGCAAAGCCCATCATTCTCTTATCCTTGCGGATAATTCCCATAAGTAAAAATTTATTCAGTTTGTGTTGATACATACATCTTAGTGAAAGTGATGTTCAGTGATATGGGATTATGGTGTATAGTGATTCAATAGCAAAATAGCCTTTTGTTAGCTCCTTCATAAAAAGAAAGAAGGGCAAATTAGTTTTGTTCCTTCCCTGATGTTGATATTCATATAGTTATGGCAAAAATGAGGAATTATTTAGACACACTACAGGAGATGAATTTATTTAAATGTAACCCTAATCAAATAATAGGATTAATAAAACAGAAATTTATTACATTGTTTCATTGCATCTAGGATAAAAGTACGCAACAACACCAACCCAAGTACAAATACGCTCCTTGGAATAACAGTCAGAGAAGTACTTAGCCTAACGTGCAGTCTTTCAAGCGGGGGAGTGGAAGAATTTTTGTTCAGTTTTACTGACTGATGGTTCTTTTTGCTCTGCTTACACGTTCACTTCCATTAATGCATACTATTCTTAATACTTGTTATCAGTCTCTAGAGTCTTTCAGGTTATGCTCCAGATAATATTTTTATAAGCTGTTACACATTCCCTATGTTAACTGGCTGAAACCTTCCATAATGCACATTCAGATTTATTTATATTACTTACATTTATTTACACTATTTACATTTATTTACACATTTTTGATACTTTGCAAGTCAGCCCTTGCATTTTTCTTGTTAGACATTTGTAGACATTTGCAGACATTTGCAAATTTAGACTGACTCATATGCATTGCTCTGAAGGTGGAGAAACTAAACTGCATCCTCAAAGACTATGTTGGGTGGCTTTTAACGTCTCTAGTAGTATTTGGGAAGAAGTGTGATTCTTTTCTTGAGCAGTACTTAGCTGCAGAAGAAGTTATGCTATGGAACAGTTATGTTCTATTCTGGAACAGTTATGTTACAGAATTTTGGCATTTTGGAAAGGCTTTTCTTTTCTTAATTATAGAAAACACTGCTAAGAAGTGCTTGTTTGGAAGGTGACTGGAGAAAATCTACTTTTTATTTTTAGCAGTAATATGCTACTGAGATAATTGGTGTAAAAATGTAATATGGAATTATATATTGTTAAGGATGACATCTTTGTTAAATAGGTTATTGTTAAAAGTACAGCCTGAAGTCCACATATTTTAATGTTAAATAATATATTTGTTCTTTAATAAAAAGCTTATTTCGTGCACCATCATTGCCTTTGCCGGAATGAGTTGAAAACCAACTTAATGTCACTTTCTGTGTTTCAACACCTTCTCTTTGGCACCTGCTGTTCCGTTCTGCCAATTGCCACTTACTGCTGGAAATATATATATATCAGATACTTTTCTTTTACATCTCTAAGACTTTTATTGGCTGCCACTGCCAGTTAGGATTATTTTCCCTCAAATCTGTAATTTCGTACTTTCTTTCTCCATATGGTTAAGTGTAAACCAAAGTTATTGTTACCGCATACTATTCAGAAAATAATGCTGACAGTGGTAATGGTGAGAGAAAGTGGATTAGGATGGCCTATTCTGTTTGTAGCAGGAGGGGAAAACAATCTCATCTCTTTACCAGTGGGGGGAAAAAGCACAAACCAGATTCAACTGCCAGGTAGGCAGACAAATGCCTAGTACTGTGGTGATTAGACAGGTTTAGGTACCATATGCAGCGGGATAATTAGATGTATTACTCATGCTTTTGTTGAAACAAACAAAGAAAAAAAATGTTGATTTCTACTCAACTAGATCTGTCTGTGGAATGTGTGGGACAGAAGTAGCTGTTAGATCTGTGTGGGATGATGTTACTGCTCTGTGTTCTTCTGACAAAAAAATCAAGATCAGCAGAAGGAAGACAGAAATGGTTTCTGTTCCTAGCGGATCCTGGGAGAAAGCCAAGCAGGAGATGTTAGACAGGACTTGCTTCTAGTTTGACCAAGGGTGGTTTCTGGGGAGGTTTTCTTGCCATGTCTAGAATTCTGTCTCTAAATAGACTATTTGAATTAGCAAGCTCAACATGGCACGTCCCCAAAAGATAAAATCATAAAATAAAATCAAATACGTTTGTGTGCCAACACAGAACAGTACCCTCTAACACATGGAATACACTCCCCTAGACAATAATGTCAGCCCACAGCCCAAATGGATGAGGTTGCTGTTCTGTAGTAGCAGATATACCATGTATATATACATACATATTTGTATCTAGTAGCAGATATACCATCAAAAGACAGCATTGGATCTCATTTTAGTTGTATGGTATTAACTGGAAAGCTGAATTAGGTTTTTTGTTTTTGTTTTTTTGTTTTTTTTTTTTTGCCTTCTCAGCCATCTACAACGTGTATGGGATAGGAGGACTACAAAGTGGGTTGAAAACTGGCCAGACTTTGGGCTTCGAGAGAAGGGGTCACAGATTGCTGGCCAGCAATTGCCAGTGGCATTCTGCAGGGGCTGGCGCTGCGCTGCTGCTGTTTAATATCTTGTCGTTGGCCCGGGCAGTGGGGTGAGTGCACCCTCACTCAATTTCCAGACGACACCAAACTGGGGGGAAGGTTGATACGCTGAAGGCCAGGGCTGCCATGAGGGGTGTCTCAGCAGGCTGAGGAAATGAGCTGACAGAAACCTGAAGAAGCCCAACAGAGGCAATGCAAGGTCCTTCAGTGGGATGGAATAACCTACCATCATGATACAGGCTGGGGCCGGGCTGTGTAGGCACTACTCTGTAAAAAAAGGTCATGAGGGTCCTGGTGGACAGCAAATTGAATGGGAGACAGAAGTGCAAACGAGTGTCAACTGAGCTGTTTGGGCAGTTCTGTTGTGTGCAGCCAGAGGTCAAAGGTAGCGATTATTTCCCTGTAATTGGTAGCTGTGAGAGCACATCTGCAGTACTTAGTACTGCCTGGGGATCACGAGTGCACACACATTGCTGTACTGGAGCACATCCAGCCAAGATCACCAAGATGGGCAGGAGGCCGGAGGACAAGACATGAGCAAAGGCAATCTCCGTGCTTGGATGTACTTGAAATTCAGCTGGACAAGGTCTGGTGCAAGCTTACCTTCCATTGAAGCCGTCCTTGCTTTGATGAGGGGCTGGATGAGAGACCTCCAGAGGTCCCTTCCAACTGAAATATGATAATATATATAGCATCCTGATTTTGGAATTTTAAGTTGGTGAAGGAGTTATGCAGTGTGTGAAATGTGTAGAATAAGCAGCCGAAGAAAACAACATTCAGGGAATATTCTCTTCTATCTTTTTGTCTGAGAATTTATCTGTGCCATGTATTTACAATCTCTGCAGATGTTTTCTTTGCTGTTCATAATGTAAGCATGACTGCAATTGAATGGTGGAGGTGTGGCTATCAATGCTGGTGGGTGATTCTTTAAAGATTGCATTTAAAGTTATTTCAGGAATGAAACAATGGGCCAACTAAAATGGTAAGACTGTAACAGTTATTTCCTTCTGCCTGGATACTTACACCTATTCTGGAGGTTGTCATCGCCATGAAACGGGTGGCTGAACATGAAATATACCAGCAGCTGAAAACTCATCATCAGAAATTGTATTTTGTTCAAACTCAGAAATTTAAGTCATTCTGATGTTGGCTGATCAAAGTTTTTTTTTTTTTTTTAAAAAAAAAAAAAGGCAAAAAAACTCCAACAAAACAAAACAAAAACAAACAAACAAAAACCATTAGGAGAAGAAAACAAAGAGGTGTGATAGTCTAGTATGGTCTGCTTCAGATAATTACATCATTTTGTAGAGTTATGATTTCATTTAAGTAAAGTTGTTTTGGATAAGGATTGAAATAATGTGGCAATAACAGTTAGTTTAACCTGTCCAGATTTTACCTGAAAGAAATTTGCACTGTCTTCTTGGAAAAAAGATTTTCTTCATTTTCTTGGTAGTCATTTTAAATTGGTTTGTTCATGTTCCCCAGTTGTTTGTTATTCAANCCCCCCCCTTTTTTTTTTGTCAAACAAAATCCCTTTCTTGACTCAAAGAGTAGGTTAATTTCATTATTCTTCATACTATTGGAAATAGAACTCCCAGAAAAATTGAATAATATCCATTTTGGGGAGATTTTGATTTTATCTGTTGTATGAATAGTTTGGGAGATTGGTTGCTTCTGTTTTCTGCTGTTCTTTATGGGAAAGGTTTTCATTAAAGAAAGTTATATTGTTTGTTACAGAGAAACACTAACTCACTGCATATGTCTGAAGTATTTTACTTCCTTCACTACCATTACTTTACATTAGCTGAAACTGAAACTCCTGGGAATCATTTTCCTTAGGTTTTTAGTGATGTGTAAGATAGTTCTGAATGCTGTTTAGGAGAGTTCACAAACAGTATGTTTATCCTAGGAGAGGTAGTCTTCAAGGCTCCATCATTAGCTACTGGAGAGAGGCTTTTGAAGTCACCTCCACCCTTGGTGGTCCAGCGTCCTTCACCTCTGCCTCCTTCCAGGAGCACCAGCTTCTCTTCTTTGGCCTGCCTATGATTAAATTTAACATAGTACTACCTGCCTGCATAGTTGCCTGCTGTCTTAGTTTGGTATTCAGGTAGAGATTATTTAAATCCTCTTATGTTATTTTTTCTAATACAATGCCTCACTCGTTGGAAAAACAAAAAAGAACCATGATATTAAATCTTGTATTTTAGATGTCATGTCTGTTAAGGAAATAAACCATTTTTTTTCCTTGACAAAAGTGAACCCAGAATTAGTTAGTGAAAACTGCAGAAGCTTACTAAAGAAATTGCTATCTCTTTTGCTTTTTTTTTCCCCTCCTAATACAACTTTTGCCTGCTTTGTGGTTCAGTTCTTTAAAGAACTAAATCTTAAATAATGCTATCTTAAAGATCCTAACAGATTTTTAACTCCAGAAGTATCAAGAAAATGATATGTTAAATATCAACTAACAATTTTGCTATGTAAAATATGTGCTGTTTAGTGACTAGTACCATTCAGACCCAATAACACAGCACAAAAGTACAGTAAAGCTGGGGATTTCACAAGCTGTGTGTTCCACTATTACTGTAGTGTAGCGTGCCCTCATGTGGTTAAATGAAATATCTTCCTTGAATGAGTCAGGTTTGAATTTATTCTCTATTTGCTAAAGAACTGAGAGAGATAAAGACTAAGAGCTAAATGGGCGATAGTTTGGCACTAAGTAGTTTTTAAATACTTTTTTTGCTGTACAGCTCTCAAATGATTTGGTGCTTGGAGATCAGAAAAAATGTGCTAGCATTTGGTTCTGATTCAACAGCAGATGTGTGCATTTCGTTTGTCTTGCCTTTTGAGGTTTTGAGGATCCACTTACCAATATTGAGGAGAAAGTGGCTTCATTTCTGATTGGTTAATACTGATTACTTTAAATATGGAAATGGAAACTTGTTTGTTGATTTTCTCTTGCCTAATCTATAATACCAGAAGTCTTTTACTTTTCATACAATTTGAGTACCACAAGGCTTAATCTTGTGCTAATAATAAATAGCAAGCCATTATGCATTTCGCACATAATGCATGTTACGAGTTTGAAAGCTTGATTATTAGTTCTGTATTCAGTTTTGGAAGGAATTGGAGTTAATGAGGTGTTATTTTTGATCTTTTATTTCTCATAATTTACATAGATTGCTAGCAGCTTGTCTTGAGGGCTTCATAGTCTTAAAGCAACTTGCACATCATTATGACTTTTCTTGTACTTATGCGAGTAGTGTAACGAAGTCTTGCCCCAAAATAAAAATTGGTAAAATTGGAGAAAAACAGGAAAATGCACTTATGGTATCGATGACATTTAATATTTTAATTATCAAGGAAAAGAAATGATGTCAGTATGCTTGGATTAGTAATAACTTGGAGAGACGATAAATAAATTAAAATTATTGAATACAAGAAATTACTTCGTCCTCAGTTACTGCTCACTTGTTGCTGAGATGATTGCACACAGTACTAGAAGTTAATACTTCTGTCTGCTGCTTAATGTGTATTTTCTAATCATTTGGAGCTAACTAACTTGCCTTTACTGTTACCAACATCGAAGTTCCCATGTGAATGCGTGCTGCTGTCTGGTGAGGACAATGGAAGGAAGATGGTCACAACATCGTGGGCAGGAGGGGTTATTATCTCCAAATGTTGCTCCAAATTCAGTCTATGTTATATGAAACCCATAAGCATCCTTGGTTTGGAGCTTGGGAAGACTCAGAGGTATGGAGATGCCAAGTTCTTTCAGGCATCCTTTTAGGCACTCCTGGAGTGTAATTCATAAATCCAAGTTATATGATAATGATTAGGGTCCCTGTTCAACACATGGAGAAGAGAGATGTTTATAAGTGAGACTTATAAGATAGCAAGTGGGAGAAATGTTGAAGAAAGTGGAGCTTTCTGAAATTCCGTCCCTTTCTGGAACTTACATGCTTAACTCTGAGCCTGCAGAGAGAAGCTTATATCATATGGTGATTAATAGACATCAAGTTTGCTTGGACTTGGTCTAAGTCATCCTTCAGGGATGAAAATATGGCTTGTTAAAATACTCTGGATGTTAAGGTACTCACCCACGAAGCGAGAAGCCTTGGTTCAGTTCCCCTGAGCCTGAGGTACCTCAAACCCACATTTCTTACCCCCCAGGACAGTGCTGTGCCACCGGTTCGTAGCCTGGTAGTCCTCCTGCTATAAACACGACGGTGTGGGAGGAAGAAGTCACAAATCATTGAGCAAGAGAGGTGATGTGTAAGCATATGTGACTCCAGCCTCATGGATGTTACAGGAGTTTAGGGAAAATTTAAGATGAGGTTTTGGGGCATGCTACTAGGATTGTTGCTTATATTTTACCCACTTACTGTTTAAGGTAAGAAGAAGATGTGATCCAGAGAGCAGTGACCGAAAAAAAGTCTTTTTATTTCAGCCTTCCCTACCTGTATTTAATTGAAAATGAACATAACTTGAAATGGTACAACCAAAATTGCTTGGTGTGACCTAAAAAACACATGGTATAACCAGCACTACTTAAGTACTTCATTGTTAAATAGCTTGAATGCTTTATCACAAGTCAGTTTGGGGCATTTGAGTAGGTTGATTACAACTGAAGACTCTGTCTTGGGGAGATGCTTAATGTTCCATAAGGGTACTCACTGTGGAGATGGACAGACGATCTAATACGTGGCTATAGCTTATATATATCAAGGAGTCGTTAAGAGGTTAAGATCATCTGATGACTTTTGTGAGATATGGCAGATGTGGTCAAAAAATAATGGGAATGTGTACTTCATACTGCCTTCGGCAGTTGCACCTGCCTGGGAACAGGTTGTTTCTGAGCGTGAATTTGGGCACTTAGAAGCAGCACGGCAAGTTAGAGATACAGAGGAACATCTTAAAATTTGACTTTTGTATTTTACTTGCATTAAAGGCATTGAGCAGATTTTTTAGGAGTCAAATTAAAACAATAATTTTGTTGAAGACTGTTTTCTCACAGTGATAATAACCCGGAAGTAATTACAGATTCCTTAATTGGACCAATTAAACACCTGCTTAAGTATTTCCAGCTTGGCACACGCTGGAATTATCAACGTTCCTAACAAGATACTAGAAACCTCTATGGAGGAAGAGGGTTGTTTAGTCCTTAGGATAGGTTCTGCAATCATAGCAGCACAGACAGAGACCGTACCTTGTAATTAATGTCACCGTTTGTCCTGCCACTTCCATGAGGTGGTCTTGGTCCCAGTGCAGGTACCAGCAGATGTGTCCACAGCACAGTGTGGCACCCCCAGAAATGCCGCTCATTGGCACTCTTGTTGTCAGGTTTTGTACAGAGCTGCAATGAGCCACAGCAACTGAACTACGTTTTCTGTATCTTTAGGGATTTTCCTGGGGTCACAGTGGAGGCAACGTGGCTGGGTGGTGTGGGGGAAACATATGTCAGGTTTGCGAGTGTCTGTTGGATAAAAGATAATATTCCGGAAGATTTGTAGGAGGAAAATGTGTGATGTATTTTTTTGTTTTTGCTTCTTTTTGTTAACAGCATAAGTAGTAGGAAATTCCACAGAGAATTAATACTTACAGAAGAACTTTAAAATACTTACTTAAGAACTTGGAAAGTGCCTTATACAATATTCATTCACATGGACTGGGATGTAAGCCTCTTCCCATGGTGTGAACACTGATAAGAAGAATGTAAATGAACAGTGACAGAGTTGCTATCTCTAAATTACATCCTAAAGGTACATCATGCCGACAGAATAGAAATATGCAAATTTGTCCAGGAATTCGTGTAAGGCAGGGGAAGAGTGAATCAGAGCAGCTAGCTGTCCTCAAGCTAGGCTGGGTGAAAATCTGCCAGCTCTAATCAGTGTGCCCTGACTTATCTGTGTACTTGGCATCCAAAAGGTTGGGGTGTCATTGGCATTTTTTTAACATCCTAGGTAATAATGTATACGTTAGAGTTGTCTGCTAATTTCTTAGTTCTTCCATACATCAGGTGTTTGCAAACATTGAAGGGGACTGGAGTGAGTACAAAAAGATTGGGTTAGAACGCTGGCTTTTAGTGTGGATAGTTACATTAGTCAATGAAAATTCAAATATCTGTTTTTAACAGAAAAAGAATTTCAGTTTTATGAATTAGGTAGACAGCTGGTGCTAATTGTGCAGAGATAATTACAAGAGTTAATTATGTAAGCTGTTAGAAAAAAACTTATGATTTATAGGCTAAGGGCAGTGGCAAATTGCTTAAGTTGATGGAGAACTTTGAAGATTATTATTAAAAAATAAAGACATATTAAAGACTGAATCATGCTCAGCAGATCATGTGTGTTCTCAATGATATTGGTGTAATTAGAAAAAAACAGCTTTTTAAGCAGTACTGGAGAATAAACACAGATAGGAAAGGAAACAAGTTAGTTGGCCGTTTGTTTTGCATGTGAATGGAGAAGATGTAATTTGGTGAAGGTGTTTTGTACTGCATTTTGCTCAATAATATCTCATGGCTGGATTAGGATTACCTAATGAGCTACTGCTGACAGCCAGATCATAAAGTTTGCAGTGTGCAGAGTTGGGAATACATAAAGCCGAAAGGCCCACATGGTTTTGCTCTGGTTCTGGATGGTCAAAGTGAAGGGCACGAGCACAGTGTTCAGGTTGGTTCACGGCTTGATTTTGGTCTTCCCACAGCCATGACAGTGCTTTAACCCATAACGCAATCTGTTTCTCTCACAAAGTGTTTTGAAAGGTCTCTGTTTCATCCTGCTGCCAAAGAAAACCAATTTTTGAAAACAAAAAACAAACAAACAAACAAACAAACAAAACCTAAGAGAGTTTGGAAAAATTAAATTATTGTTTTCCAGACAGCCGTAGTGATTTTTCTCCTGGATGAAACAAACTTCTTTCAGAAACAAGAGGATTTTTAAAAACAGTGCTGAGGGGGATACCATAAGTATAACCAGGAGGAAACACGGCTTCCCTTCCACTTGAATGCATCTTATCTCTAGAAGCAAAAGGGCCCTTACACTAAAATGTCAGGGCATTTTTTTCAGGTCATTGAGTGTTTCCAGCAGATTGGCGATATATAAGTATTTGAGAAGAGAGGAATAACTTGTAGCTGTTCACATTCAAAGAAATGCCACCGGGAAGAGCAAGTAATATTTACTTGAAAATAGTGGGGGCAGGAGCAAATAGCAAAATTTCTTACAAACAATTAGTAATCTTTCAGAGAGACACTTCTACATTGACTTCATGTGTTGCAGCCAAACCATTGATGTGAATTGTTTTAGAATAATTCAGTTGGAAGGGACCTTCAAAGGTCATCTAGTCCTGGCCTGGATTGTTCACATAATGTACGTTTATATACCCATATTTGATTTACCTTCTTTATTAAAAACAAGCCAACAGATACATGCTGTCCACCCCCTGGAAAACCCCACCAGTCCCCTGTGTTCCATATTTAAAAACAACAAGGCCGTGGTACTTGGTGGGTGATGAGTGGGGATTCATTGGATGAGGGTGACCTGGCTCTGTCCCCTTCCACCGCGGGTATCCCTGCCGCACGTGACCTCTGCAGCAGGGAAATCCATGCTAATGCAATGTTCTGCTTTTATCAAAGACGTCCTCACCTTTCTTTTGTGCTGCTGGAGCTGTGTAAGGAAGACTTAATTCAGGGTGGGACTGAACTATTAATTAGTGAAGTTCTGTTGTTCCAACAGAGATCTGTGCTAGAACTGTGTAAAGCTTCTCTAATAAAATAAGAGAGCAAGGTTCCCCAGTGTGATCACAAAGCTAGGATCATTATAGGATTGCCAAATGAGCTTATGGTAATTATCAAGTGATATATTTGATAATTGTACTGAATTTTTGTGAGATGTGCATTAATTAGTAACTTAAACTGATACAGACATTCTTTCCTTTGTACCAGCATAGGTGTGATAAGTTATTTAAAGTAAACCAGGTAGCTGTAAAGCCCTGCCAGAAGACTGAGCTATGTTCTTGTCTTTTTTCTTTCTTCTTTTTTCCCCACATGATTGCAGTTAAAATATTCTGGGTAGACACTTCTCAAAAACTCAAGCACAGTGTTATTAAGATAGCAGGTTATTTCTTTTCTTTCTTTTTAATCTACAACTTCAGTTACAGGCTGATGTTTGGCTTTGTTACAAGGGGAAAGTAGCTAATGTGTCATGGGTTTTTCTTTTACTGATATACGAAGTCTTCGTCCCCCAGTACGTCTGACTTCTCTGAATGCTACTGCTAATTCTGGCAGGGACTGCTTCCTTAGCAGTTCAAACTGTTCATTTAATGTCATTTCAGATAAGCTGACACAAGGTATCCCAGGTGGGCAAAATTGCAAGATTCTGGTTTTTAGGAGTGGTTTTCTTTCTGTAAGAGCTGTGTGTTACGCAGAACCCAACCTGGTTGTGCAAAGACGAATCCAGAATTCCCCTGTCCCAAGTGGATGTGCTCACCCCACGCTAGAGGCTGGTTCCTCTCCTTGCTTGCTGCCTTTCGGTTCGAGGAATCTTCCAGCTGTTTTTGTGTGATGGTCCAGCTTCATGTAGAGAGAAGGAAGCCTCAGCACTGCAGTTAGTACACAGTTTATTGGTTGCTGTACTTCTACAGGAGGTGGGAGATCTCCCTTGCATCAGGAGGGTTCAGAACTCTACTCTCCTTAGCTCTTTTTATCAGGCCATTCTATTAAAGTTTATAGAATGTTTTCTGGGATCTTGAATAAAGTCTGCTTTATAAAGGAAAGTCATTGTATTTGTACAAATCATTGCACATTATTTTGTTTCCTTATATCCAGCCTGAAGCTCTTGTTTCAACTTCTGCCTGTCTTCTGTATTGGAGGGGCCCAAAGTGGGTATTCTAGATGCTATTTAAGGAGGGCTCAGTGGAGGGGGATGAGCACTTCTCTCACTCTGGCTACGCTCGTGCTAAGGTTTAGGTATTTAGAGTATAGAGTAAGAGTATGTCTTTCTCTGGTTGCCAAGAGTATAGCATTACGAGTGTGTCTTAAGGTATAAGAGCCCAGGTATACTTGGCCATCTTTTCTGCCAGGGCACGCTGATGGCAGCTTGCTGCCTGTGGAGGTCCCTCAGGTCCCTCAAAGCAAATTGCTCCCCAGCTAGCCGGTCCCTCCCCCGTCTTATTGCCAGGGGTTCCTCCTTCACTGCTGCAGCACTCGGCACTTGTCTTCGTTGACTTCTGCATGGTTCTTCCAAGTGGCAACCCTGCCCCGAAGTGCATCAGCTGGTCCCCAAGCTGGTGTCATCTGTGACGTGCATGTGCACTCCACTGCTGGCACCAGGTCTTCTCCATCCTTCATATAAGTAAGTCATCTAAGAATAAATGCAGAGGAACATGAGACATACTCACTGTTAAATTCTTTCTGTAGTAGTCCAGTAAGCCCACAACAGTTTTCTCTGAATCAGTGCATAACGAAGACGACCGTGAATGTTCATTGAATGAGGTGCTCAGCTTTCTAGGCGTAGCAGTAGCAATTACAGTAGGGATTTCTGGCTCATGGAACAAGACAAGGAAATTTCGTCATATGCTGTGGAAAATAATTACATTTTGGAAAGAGTGCACACACTCCATGTCTGCTGGTCAGTGCTTTCTTCACTGTGTCACTTCAGCATCCTGAGACTTTCCCATATGCTCAGAAATTGTATCGGGAATAGAGTTTCTGGCACTTGAAGATTTTATATGTTTTACTGTGCTCATAAGTTCTCATTATTTAGTTTTGATATGCCGATTACTTTTTGAAACTGTACATTAGGAGTAGTCCGTGTTCGGCCACTCCTACACCTGCTGTGATCGATCAGTTCAGAATGTGGAGGCTCTTTTGAAGGACATGTATTTACATGTGCAAATAATTATTTGTGGCAGAGGTTTCAATTTATGCTTTTGTCAAAAGTAGCTGAAAGATGCATATGTTAAAGTAAATCAGGATGTGGTGTGCATTTTCTTTGCTTAAGGAAACGAACCTCTGGTGTTTTCTGCCAGTGCCATAAATGAGACTGTCTCTGAAATGAAGTATTCTTCTGATCAAATTAGTTTGGGACCTTGATTCAGCAAAGTAATTAGTTTTATCTATTAAGGTCATTTAAGTGAATGTGATACCGAATAATTTTCCAAGCAGACTGAAACATCTGGAATAGAGAAGTGAAATTAAACTGGAGTTGGGAGACTCGATGTGTGCAAGGTTGGAGACCCGAGGGACCATGCTGGGACTGGAACTGATGTGTTCTCCATCTCCTTTGTCTGCAGGACATGTGACAGCAAACGATGTTAAGATGTTCCAGTGGTACATGCTGAAAATTATGGTGCTTTTTTTCTTTGTAGTTACTGTTAAGAAATTCTTTTTCATTAACTTATATCAGCCTTTTCTCTGCTTTAGAGTCATTTTTTTATCCTAGGGAATGTGGCGTCAAGGAAAAACACTTTGCATGTATCTTTAGGTTCTAAACATTAAAGTTGTGTTGTTTTGTTTTGTTTTGTTTTGTTTTTAATAACAATGTGAAAAATCTAACTGTTCCTGCTCTTGTCTTCCTAACCTAGAATCCTAGAGAAAAAGAAAATTGTCAGACCAGCAGTAATTTTATTATTGAAGTGGGTTCTGTCAATGAAAGGAGGAACTGCTCCGTCTCCATTTCCTTTTAATTCTGTTTCAAATAATTAGAAACAAAAAAGGAGGTTGCTAGGGTTTCCTATAAGCCCATGAAAATTGCCAGATAGGAGTGGTTCCTGATGTAGTCTAATTATTGAACTAATCTCAGATGGCAGAACTAAATTAAAAATAGCAATGTCCTAGCAAAAAAAAGTCCAGAATAGCAACCAACTTAGTTACAAGGGGCAATCAGTCACTTTCTTTTTATTATTGTATTCAATAGAAATTAAATGTATGTGAAACTTGTAAGCAAAATAAAATTAAAAAAAAAAAACGCTAGCCTCAGAATGCTGCTATTTGGGTAGCAGAGAGATGATGTTGCTGTTTGTCTTTCGTGCTTTGAAGTCTTTGCTTTAAATTTACAAATAATTGCAGTTACACTGGCAAACAGTGTGTCCGTAGCACCATTTGTGAACTCCTGCTCTCTTGCTAGCCTGTCTCTTACATGATTTCATGATTATATTTGAGTCCGTGCTTTTGGCATGCCGGAGATTTTTAAATATTTTTTTAAATGCTGGAAACAAAACAAAGCAAACAGAAACAAACAAACTAGAGAGCAGCAAAACTTTAACAA
Organism: Anseranas semipalmata; assembly: GCA_013399115.1. NCBI lineage: Eukaryota > Metazoa > Chordata > Aves > Anseriformes > Anseranatidae > Anseranas > Anseranas semipalmata. The sequence goes on along the minus strand of VXAA01003707.1, from coordinate 654,842 downwards.
GAGAATTGGGATCAAGAAGAATACACCAGCATTTCCTTTTGAAAAAGCAGCTTTACTTTGGTTATGCTGTGTTTTACATGTCTGTTACATGCCATGGTAGCAAAATCCCCCGTCGTGTGTGGCAATTTCCTTTGTGTTGTGCTGCATCTGGACTCGATGCAGCCCGGTGCAATAAGAAAGGCTTTACCCTACTGCTGCTTCCTCATCTCCAGGGCCTGCGCATACAAATCTGCTCTACAGGGATTGTGACACACAAAGAGGTTCTTTCCTGAGAAGGTTTTGAGAAGCCCCGATAGACACGTGCGCCTTTTAGTGGTTTTTCTGTGTTTCTGCATATTAGCCGGCACAGGACAAGGCAATCAGTATTGAAGGAAATGTTATGAAATATTTCATTTTCATTTATCATTTTTGCATGTATTTTGGGAAGTTCTGATAAACTTTTCATATTGTTTTATGGTGTTTTAGAATGGATTGCATTTCCGTAGGTGTCCATAATTAGATGCCTATGTGCTAGGAAGAAAACTATTTAAATCTGAAACAAGTATTTGCTGTGAGCGCGCTTTATTTGAAAACACACTGCTCTCAGCTTTCTTCCTCTCCCCAAAGAAGTGTTTCTTTATCTCTTTTTTTTTGAATGGATATGGATTTTTTTTGTCTGTTCCTGTTCAAAAAGAACACTATTAAGAGTTATTTGAAAACTCCTTAGGTTTATCACAGGTACAGAGAGAAAAAGCTCCCAATATATAGGGCAAAATATATCAACATTTATTTCTTATTTCCTGGCTTAATTGCACCTGTGATGTGCCCTTACAACCATCCTTTGAGCTCCTTGAATAAGGTACCAGGCTTCTAACTATTGCCCTTTTGGGAATTCAGCAAACCACTCTCCCTCGTCTGGGATACCGGCACCTGCAGTTCATCTGATTACGCGAGAAAATCTGAATTCAGCGTTTGTCCTTCTGCTTTCTTGGAAAGAAAAAGAGCAGTAACTGACTCCCAGCCAGCTCCTGTTAACCAGAACACACATAATTAAAACTGATGTGTGTTCAACCAATTACTGTTTTTCATTACGCTTTGCATATTACATGCTGATCCATTCAAGAAGTGGATTTTTGAAAAGCTTGCCCCGTACTTACCAGTTTCAGGAGGAAAGCCTCTCTTGTTGCACAACAGAGTTTGTATAGATTAAATCAGGATATTTGCTTTTCTATCTTAGCACATTTCATTTGAAATCGCCTCGTGAGGGCTATGTTGTGAGGGCTATATGTAAAATGCCTTTTTGCTTCTACTGAGAACTTTGTTGGACTAGTAAATCCCACACATAGAACTATTTTAACAAAGAACATGCACATATATCTAAATAAATATTTTATATATACCATCAAAATATTTTGGAGATCATGGTGGTAGAATTCAGGATTTACGTCGCTTAATTCAGCAATCTACTACCTATTTGCTTGTTCTCCCTCTGGTTTTCTAGGTTTTTCTCCTAGTCTCTGAGACAGCATCTATTTCTAGGCACAAATTTATTTTACTTCATGATAGCTGTGGTCCCTATTCCTATCCACTGACTGCAGCAGTTCCGTTCTTCTAGCTGATCTTACAAGAGATGTGTAACTCTTTTGTAGGTAAGGTTAGATGAAAAGAATCTTGGTAGCTGAATCATTCATAGAAGGGGCAGACTTGCACGTGGCACAACCCCATAACACCAATTTTCATTATTTTTAGTGGAAAACTGAAGTTCCAATGTTGTTCTCTTCCTCTTCAGGTCTCTTATGTGAATATCAGTAGATGCTTAATCAATTTTATTGCCTGTTGCATCTGAAAGGTTTTCTTAGTCATCCCCATGATGTACTGGACAAATCCATTCTGTTGGATAAATGTGAGTTAGGTTACGGAATTATCCTAGTGTGTTTGTTCATAACATTCTAAAATTCTTAAGTAGACCATGATCAACCATGACAGAAGCTTCAGGAAATTTTATGACGAATAATTTCATGGGAAAAATAATAAGAAAATATTGTTTCTAGATATAAATCGTGGAATAAAACAGATGATGGCAGAATATTATCCTGCTGTAGCCAGGCATTTTTTCCCTGTACTTCTGTGTGTACGGTGTTTTCAAGCCCTGACAACCTTTTCTATTTTATTTTTATTTTGCTTCCTAAGTCTCCCTGTTTTCAGATGTGGTTGAAAAAGACCTATCACAAAGAGTGTGATAAAAGGCTCTTTGGTCACAACTGTAACACATTGTCATGCTTCCTGTAATAGGAATGGGATGGCAGTGAGGTTTTTTACTTTCTTTTAGGATCCTTTTTGCTTTGTATTGTCTGTCTATTGCAAAGACTTTTTTTTTAATTTTCTTACAGTAAATTTTTAGGTTAGCACGCAGATGTGCCATGTATATAGACTGCCCTGGGTTAGATCCTGGGTAGGGTGAATTGGATCACTGAGCATTATGGATCCATTGCTATTTTTCATGTGTTTAGCACCTGATGATATCTGATTTGGTATTTGGGCTTTACAGAAAAACATCCTGTTATAGCTGGAATGATATTGGTTTTTTTTGGTCCATCAAAAAGCTGCGACGTACGCTGTGCTGTATTGTTAAGCTGTGTGGTTCAAGTTTCTGATCTGACAACTGAATTCTCTCCCAGGAATTCTTCTGGGAGATTCTAAAAATATGAAAGCAGAGTTCCTTTCTTTTTAAATACTGGGAGAAAGTATGATCATTTCACTATCCTCTGTTGTCCTACCTAACGTATTCTAAATATACTGAAGCAATATTACACAGAATGGTTTTAACCTGTATAATCTTTGCATCAGGAGCTACTGATTCCTTAATGTCTAGAAGGCAGCTCCAATGGTTTTGTCACCTCCTGAACATAACTGATGCTACTTATCTCTAGAGGCGATTGCTTTATGAATAGTTACTGTATGTGTTAGGTTTTCATTTGAATGGCTTATTCATTTTTGTAAAGGAAGACCAGTGACAAAAATTTCTCTTCTATCTCCCCTTCACTGCTTGGCTGCTGATTTGCTTAGACCAGACTAAAACATAAGCTAAACATAAGCTAAAAGTAAAAACCTTTTTTGGGGCATGTGCTGCCGTGCTTCAGATTTTGAACTTTAGATTTCATGTATTCGATACACGTGACCATTGCATCATTTCAACAGTAGAGAAAATACTGAGAGCATTGAATTATTCAAAGAATTGTTCAAACTTACAAGAACTCTTTTTCTTTCCCGAAGGTAACAACGCTGGTTAACACGAGCAATAAGGGGCCCTCTGGCAAAAAGAAAGGGCGCTCGAAGAAGGCTCATGTGTTGGCTGCCTCGGTAGAGCAGGCTACTCAGAACTTTTTAGAAAAAGGAGACCAGATCGCTAAAGAGAGCCAGGATCTGAAGGAGGAATTGGTGGCTGCTGTAGAGGACGTACGCAAACAAGGTATGTGGGACAAAGCACTTCATTGTGTAACTGGCACGTTTGAGTCTCCTCAAGATTTCTTCCAAAACAAGTGTAGCAGATTCTCTGGTAAGGTAGTTAAAACCACTGCCATGTACTATGCTATATCTATAATATATCATACATTTGTTAATATAGCTATACCTTCGTGACTGGCAATGGGTGTAAAGGATGTTTTAACTTTGTAAAGCAATATGTATTTTTTTTTTGTTTTTAGCTGTTCTACCACCAAGTAGTAAACTCCAGTATTATTTACCAGCCATGCTGCCCAGTGCCAAAGGTTATTGTTTAACTTTGAACTTGCTTTTTATGTAACAAAATGATATAATTTGTCACTTAGCTGAACTTTGAGCAGTGGTTTAAGGTCTGTGAATGTAAATGTAGAATTAGTATTATGGTGCATGCTCTTCTGAACAATCTAACAGCCATCAACCAAATAGTATAGCAGTGCAGAATTATTTGTGGTTTCAAGCATATATTGAAATATATACAAAGATTATCATACTCTGAAAATATGCAGATAATACCATTATTAACACTTTTTTTTTTTTTTCCTGGATATCAGTTTTCAAGCTGCATAAGTAAAACTTCAGGTTTTAAGATATGCAACTTTACAGAAAATTGCTTAGTTGGGCATTGGAGTCAGGCATGGGATATTTTCTTTACTGGCAGAACTAATGCTGGTTTTGCAAAATTAAATTTTTGAAATTTAAATCGGTATTATAAGAAAACTGCTTTCAAAAAAAAGGCTTTGAAATTTCAGAAATATCATGGATATCCATGGTACTGTGGGTATCATCTGACAATTTTCCTTCAAAAGGTGAAATGTATGTCAGACACTTTCAGTTTTACATGTGCAGTAGGGGAAATACGTGTTTTCAATATGTGTCCATAAGAAAAATTTTCCCTTTTATTGACATTGACTGTAATTATCTTTATTACAGCAGAGTTAAGTACCTTTCAGTATTTTCCATTGTATATCCTATAATCTAAAGATACCATCTGCCACTATCATCATTCCTAGGTTTTAGAACAAGACTGGCAGATTTCCAACTGGGATTTTGAAAAGAGTCTAAAGGACTTAAGCATAAAATACTTACTGATTTTCAGTGGGGCCCCCAGCACTTGTCTGATGTTTTTTTTGGTTCTTAAAAATTGGACTCAAGTGATCATATGAGCGGGCGGGGTTAAAATCCTGTATACATAAACCTTGATCTGTGAATATTCCAGTCTGCTCTGTCATGAGGCTGTGTCTTCCACCTATCCACTATACATATATTGGGTTTCACTGTTTTCCTGTTTCTATATGTGAGTGTTTTTTTTAATATTCAATTGCCAGTACATCATAATAAGTCCGGTATTTGCTCTATTCTCATACATAGAGCATTATGCCAGTATTCTGTTTTTGTTTGTTTCTTTTTGTTTTCATTGATAATTTTGATGCTGATGCTTGGTTGTTGTGGCATGAAGTTTCATTTGTGAACTACTTCAGCTTCCTGTTGCTTACATTATTTATTTTGGGCTATGTCACATTCTAGAACAGCATCTTCAGTGTTCCCTCTGAATCTGTAGCTATCTTCCCTTGGGGCTGTGCTGCTGACTCAGTGTTGCTAGCTTCTCCTGAGGAGCCTTCTACTGCCTTAGAGTCATGTTGATGCTCCCTGACCCACGTTTATCTACCACATTCATTAGCACAGTGTCTGAGCTCCTTATTTAGTTTTCTTTGTCATTAGTTCATTATAGTAGTTAACAATGATTTCTTTGCAGATTTGTGCTTTGTAAAGCTAGAGGCATCTGAGAGGAATGCTGTGGAGAGTTTTGGTTTTCTTCTTGAATGAATTTCTGACTTTTTAATTGATAAGCCTTTTTTATTTTACTTCTTTTTTATTTTTTCTATTTATTTATTTAAGATGCAGGCAGTAGAGAGACGAATAGAGAGTTTAGGCAGTATTTTGCAGAATGATACAGACATCTTTTGTCAGCACTGCAGCCTAGAAAAATGTATGTCAGAAAAGTGGAGCAGCTTTTTTGGGTCTGTACAACACGAGCCCATAATTAAGAGAGCAGGAGACTCCAAACACCGTTATTAGCACACAGGAGCCACATAAACTAGACCAGCCTTGGTGCAACGTGGAATTATGTGTTTAGCTCAGTGACATAAAGAGCTGGATTAATAAACTGGGGCTATGTTTTGTCAGAGTATTGCTTGTTGATTTTCTGGCAAAATTCCAGCTTGGATAATTACATCATCAACCTAAAAATGTCTCCTCCAGTTACAGCTGGCTCTGGTGTTCCTCATTTCCTGTCTTACATTGCTGTATAGTGTTGTATGCTACTAGATACAGTTGTAATTCATCCTGGAGGGAGTTGCTTTCCATTATAGGTGTGTAACAAGCGTACTCTATCATTTGCAAAATACTTTTGGAATGAATGTGAAGGAAAAGAAAATATAGCTTTAAGATTCTTGGAATCCTGAAGGATAAATTATATTTGGATAGTTGTACAAAATTCTGATGGTCAACAGTTTCAATTTACAAAGCGGAGTTGTAAAAAAAAAATGCAAGACAGATTGTTAATTTTTTTTTTGTTGCATTTCACACAGTTTTATGAAAAAGTAAATATTTTATGTATAACTCATAACTTTGTGTGTGTGTCTATCCCATAATAATTCTATAATATGTCCAGCTTGGTCCCATAGGTCTTAAAAAAAAGTCAATATAGTGAAAGTAAGCTTTAGTTTAAAACCATGTAAGTGCAATTACCCAGTTGCTCTACCATGAATACCTAACTGCGTGAGTGTTTAGTCCCATGTTGTCAGAGCTGTGTAAAACATCTCTGAGATGGGGGACAAATGAAACACTGATGTTTGTCATTTGTGTCTTCATTCATTAGAGGTGAGGGAAAGCAGGCAGCCTTCTGCTTACTGGAGTTTTGGGAGGAGTGAGATTTTTATATATTTTTTTTGATTATAATAACTCTAGGCCCTGAAACTATAGATCTTGAGAAGTGCAGAGGATCAAAGAGGAACTCATAAAAACAATTAGTACAGTCTGGGGAGAGGACAAGATGGGCACGTTTCCCTAGCATAGGTGTCTAAAGGCAGTTGCTCCTTTATTGATCATCGCAATTGATCCTTTATTGATCATTAAAGAAGAAGGATGTTCCCTGTGGAGGAAACATTCAGGCTGTGATTCATGTGAAAGTATACAAAGAATTGTTGGTCCATTGGGCTCAGGTCTGATAAATTTATTAAGAAGTAGTCTATGGTGCTGAGGGAAACAAGAGAAGGAAGTAGATTATATCTATGTATATTTATTGTATCTATTAAACGACTTAGGAAATGTCTGTCTTAGGAAATTAGTGCTTTTAGTATAATTTTCCTAGAAATTTTCTGGCATATAATTAAAACTTCCATTAAAAAAAAAGTTAGGTCTAGCAGCAGGTTGTTGTGTGTTAAAATTTTGCTCGTCAAGGAGGGTAGATGCAACTTAGCACCATAATCTCAAATTTATACTTCAGTCAATGCACAGAAAATAGCAGCTGACGTTTTTCATGTCTGAAGACAACATAAACTTGAAGTAGAATCAATTTTCTGCTCAGTGAGATTTATGCATGTTGCATAAAGGGAATATGATCCATGTGCTGTATGGCTGTCGGTAAACTTGAAAGCATGTTATCAACAACTGACACGAAGATGACTAACTTTCTTGGCAACTTTTTTTTTGGTGATGGAACATGCTAAAAAGTAAGTTTTTGATGCCGTACTTAAATGCTTGTAAAACCTTTTAAACGAAGGTTTTCAACTAAACCCTGTGAAAGGTCATCTTCTTTACTGTCTTTCTCCATCTTCAATTACCTTGGGAGAAAATCAGGGAATGTGCAAATTTCTTTTCATCAGAGCAAACTCCAAAGCCATAGAACATGCACAATGCCAGATTTTTATAATAATTTATAATAATGCTATTTTAGCTCATATGCCTCTTTTGATCTCAATGACAGCAGCATGATACGGACAGATACAGGTTCTGTGTTGATGGCACTTGTAACGTCACACCATCACTTACAGTTGTCTCAGTTCTGTGTATTTGGAGACTGCCAAACTTATCCAACCCCCTGCACAGCGTTCACTGAGTCTGGTTTCTTAAAACAGCACCCCAGTTCAGCTGGCAATTCATATTTTGGGGGACCTTTCCTGATTGTATTTTTTTCTTCTGTTAGGCCTTGCTAGACCAGCAGTTCCTTCCAAAGCCCGGTCCCCGCGGTTGCATGTTACCCAAGTCTGCAGGACTTGCTGCCTGAAGGTCCTGACTCTCCTTACAGGAAGCTCCTGCTCGAATTTTGCCTTTCTTAAAACTTTTCTGCTCCCTTCAGATTTCTGTTTTCTGCCCTCAATTCCATTTTTTTTTTTTTTTAACTGCATTAAAACCCACAACCCAGTCTGCTCAAAGTTTTGTCTCTATTTTGGGGTGTTGGTGTATATTCCTGAATAATTTTGTTAATACAGTGGATTTTGAGAACTCCTAAAAGCCATTTTTCTTTCCCAAGGAGTCTGTGCTGCTCTCCTCTATACTCCACCTCCATTTCCTTCTCCTTTTCTTTGCTACCTCCATGTTTTCCTTTGCTTATTTTGTCTTCCTTGCAACTCAGGGCCTGAAACTTCCCCTCTCATGGTCTTTTAAGGTCTTCTGTTCCCTGTTAACCCTTCTTATTCCTGTCTTATTTCCATCTCCTTCTCAAGCCCGACTCCTGTATTCAGGTCCTTCCCCTTCTCTTTCATTTTCTGTCTCATTTTTGTAGTGCAAATTTAAAAAAGAGAGAGAGAGAAAAAAAGAGCACAAATATATTTTTCTCAGTATCTCCCCCCCTTATTCTACCAACTCCACTCTGTTTGTTGTCCTTATTTCTCCGCCAGTAGATGACTCTGAATCCATCTCTGACTATGGATACCTACTTCACACTCTTCTGTTAGCCCATCCTTTCGATTGTGTTTTTTTTTTTTTTTAAATCCATTCTGTCCCTTCTTCCCTCAGGTTTCCTTCCTTCCTCCTAGTGAAATCATTCCTAGTAAGCTTTTTTTATTTACATTTAAGTCCAGGGTGTGAACATTTTCTCCTAGCACGTTAAAGTTATGCCTCAGATGTACTTGCTTAGCAGAGGCAGATGCAGCAGGCTTTCCAGGAGCCCTCGCTTATACAACCTACCTTTTCTGCTCTCCTGATTTTTTTTTTTTTTTTAATGGTTGTTCCCATTAGTATCTGAAAGCTTTCCTGGAATAGTTTGGTTGTTACACTTAGTTAAATTTAAAATACAACAAACCTTAGTTGAATACGTTATTTGGTTCATTTGACCAATAAGTGAACAAATGTATATAGAACTCTTTGTGAGTTCTCCACCATTTTTCCTAATTTATAAAATATATGGAAGTGGAATTACTTCATAAAGGTGTTTCAGTAGAAGCCATTGAAGGACCTGTCACAATACAACCACCATTTTACATGGAAAAGGAGGAAATCCTTTGTATAGGGAAAACAAATGATGAAGCCTTGTCTCATTTCTGCATTTGTTTTCAATTCTGAGTCCCAGTGACAGCATTCAAAATGAAGGGTTGGTCTGCACTTGAGGGCATTTAAACATATCTGTAACTGTAATATCTAAGCACTGATTACTTGAGGGCTTTTTTGGCATTTTTCTGAGTCTTTCTGACTGATCGTTATTCCCAAAGTCTGAGCTGAATGAAAGAACTGTTGGATATTTGGTTTGAATCTGGAAAGTATGAAGGAAGAATAATAAATTCTTTCAAAGAAAAAATATAGAGCTGATACTAATATTTTATGACTTAGAATTTGTCTAAGTAACCTGAACTACCGCTTCCTACCTGGATTAGGGGCTATTATTTACAAATAGTAATAATAATAATAAAAGATTATCCATTTTTTTTCACTTAAAACTATGTTCTCCCTAAGTTTATTTGTAATCCTCTTCAGTGAAGTATATGAGAACTTTTTTTTCTGCTTACAGAATTTAGTGACCACTATTTCTAGAGAGAGAAAAAGTCTGTGTGTATGTTTCTGTGTGTGTAGAAATACATTACTGAAGAGCACTAATTTATTTTAGACAAATGAATCTTCATCTCCATTTCTGAAAGATGAAGGTAGACTTATGGTCAGTCCTTCTTTATGGGAGAATGAATTTTGGTCTGCAGTTTTGAAAGAACCTGTGTGTATAATAAGCATATTCTCTATTTTGCCAATAGTGTCTATGATGAGGTATTCTGCAATTTGCTTTTCGCCCATCTCTCTGATGGCTCACATTTGTCCAACAGGAAGCTTTGAGCATGGAGATTTGAAGCCATGTATTCAACAAGTTGCTGAAGCTGTGGCCTGAAAGCTCTATCTTGTTATTCAAAAATATTCATAAGCTATTTTGAATTGCTTGTTACATTTGGAAGTGACTCCAATGGTTATTCATGTTTGCAGTGCTCATCCTAGGAAATATAGCATGCTAAATGTCATTCTATGCAAATTCTCTAATGCTAGCTCTTTCAGACTGTTTTGAAATCCATTAGTTATTTCATCTCTCAGAGAATTTACCTTTTGAAAGACATTAAAGTTCCCTTTCCAAAATGGTTTAAAACACTTCTGATGAATGAGCAGACACTGTATAGAATCTCAAAGAGTTGTTATACAGATAAACACTGCCAGGGGTTGCCGAATCCAGTAGTGAGGCAGCTGCAGCTCCATGGCCCCAGCTCCAAGCAGTAGTAGGGCTGAGCATATATTCCATATATACATATATTCCATGTATACAACTCATATATACTCCAAGGCATGGCTAGAAAAGTACACTGACCAGGAATGTTTGCACATGACCAGCCCTTTTTTATCCTCTTATTCCTCCATTTTCCCATGCTTGTTCCTTCCCAGACCATCTTGATCATGCCTCTTCCCCACCTATGGTTTCCCTCCTACGCATCCCATAAGAAGTCTTGTGCAGTCCCAAGATGCTGTTCCCCTGCATCCCATAATTAGTCCCATACCCCTGGGTAGTGAGCTAAAAATAGGGAACCATAAAATGCGTACAGGTGATTTTCTACGTACATCCCTAATAGTTCAGGCTGTTGGGGAGGTCTTGAACTGATGAAGATAGTGCTTCTTGTTAAAGCCAGCTGAGCACTAAGAGCTTGCACTGACCTTCTGCACCATTTTCAAAAGATGTGATTCTGTTACAGCCTTGGTTAGAGCTTTTCTAGTATTCATTACATTTTTCAATACTTCGTTTTAGATCATGTTAGTTTAAGTATATGAAAGCAACTCCAAGAAATGTTTGTTATGAAGGGTGGTTGGCATTTGATATATTGTCCAAATACAACAGATTTTTGAGACAGATTTTACAAAAACACAGTGATATCTGTTTTAAAAATAATAAAAATTAATGCTAGACGATTTTGCCTTTTCAATACTATATTTAGTTACATTGTCTTTTTTGAAGAGTTTATTACTATTGTAACTTTGTAACAGGGGATGCACAAAATTGCTTTAGAATATCAGCTTCTGACAGTTGTCAACAATTAAATTTTACTCCCAAATTGCAAGTGATAAAAATAGTGTTCTTCCAGAAATATTTGATTTGAATTCTAAAATCAAATCCTGAAATTACCGCTTGTTTCTTTAGAAGCAAAGAAAGGTTATAATTGAGGAAGAATTGTAGAAATGCACTGTAGTTTAAAAAAAAAAAAAAAAAAAAAAAAAACAAANAAAACAACAACAAAAACTATCAAAGGATTTTTCAGTAAATACTTTACTCCACCACCACCACAGTGTAGTATTAGCATGCATGAAATTTCTGAATTTAGGTCACATTTTAATAACAGTTTCATTAGGATTTTTTTTATTTTCTTTTAAAGTAGGGTCTTGCAAAGTGGAAAAGATGCCATGGGCAGTTATCTTGCCCTGTTCTGTCTTCCAGCAATGACTTCAAAACTGGGAAGTTTTAGTCCACAGTCAACAATCCTCAGCAGTATTAAATGTGAAGCATTTTCAATTAAGTTTTGAGATAACCATGAACAATGGTCTGCAAGCAGATTTGACTGGCGTGCATGAAATCTGTGTTTAAGCCTCTGTATTAATTCAATATAGAGATTTGAATCGTAGACTCCGACTCCTCAGAACAACGCCATTACCACAGAGCTGTAGGGCACCATGGGATGAGCCTCTCGGCCTCTGTTTGAAGTTGTTCTAATTTATGTGCTTGTGAAATATCGTCTGGATCGCAGCTGAGTGCTTGAAATCCCTATTGATTCATTGGGCAGAAATTCTGAACTGAATTTCTTTTTGTTCAACCAAACATTAAAAAAAAAAAAGTTTGATTCGCCCTTTGAACTGAAAAATCAGTTATTTTGCAGCCTCAATCAGGCTGAAAGTGCTTGGAAGGAGAATCTTTCTCAGCCTGGCAATGGAGTGACCTCTGATGACTGTGTAGGTGCCCTCTACAACTTTCATCACAGATGATGGAAGTTTTCAACACGTCAAAAGTAATACGAGTTTCACCAGCTGTCTAATGTGGCAATGGATAAGGTTAGGAAAACTGAGGGGGTGATCTGGAGAGGTGCAGAGACATTGTCTTGGAGACTTAAATCGTCTCCAAGGGAGAAAGTCCAAGAGATGAGCTTGAGAGGTGGTCATTCCTTTATACCACCGTCACATTGCCTTGAATGAGGAGCTGATGTGCCGTATGTGGAGGAGTTAGAAAGCCAGCACTCACACAAAGGGAAGGACAGGTGTCCTCCTCCACTGCCACCATCATCCTGCCCTGTTGCCCCCAGCTCTCCCAGTCCTGCCTCCCTGTGCTGGTTTTGGGCTTGTTGACCTGGTGAAGGAGCCGATTCAAACCAGCAGGCAACTATTTGTCAGGGTTTCTGCCAGGTTCATGAATTGAATCGGCAGAGTGCAGGGTTGGGAGAACTTCAGACCTGGACCAGGTGAGGGGGAGAAGGAATAATCAGGGAGAGGGGACAGCGGTATTTCAGAGACCAGCATCTTCCCATGGCACTGGGAGTGATGAGATGGATGCCAGAACACCGGCAGCTGTAACAGTTAGCTTCACTTGGTCTCTTTTAGTGCAGAAAGTTTTTTCTCTGCTTTCATTGAAAGAAAGGCCTCATTTTGAACTGGAAGAATAAATTTTGAAAGAATACTTTCAGTTTCCGTGTCACTAACTGTTTAAGAGATGGGCTGAGTGATGAAAACAGGGTTATTTTCAGTCTTTCAAAAACTGTAGATGGAAAATTTCAAGAGTAATTTACTAATGTTTTCACACAAAAAAGCTACCGACAAACTTACCCAAAACATTTTCATTCTGTTGAGTAAGTGTTGTAAATTAGGTAATAAAATGCATTTTCAATTAAAAAACAACATTTTTTTTCTTTATTCAGAATGAAATTGTAAGTACTTCTGTAATTCACATCAAAAGTGTGAACATTGGTTCTGATCCACGTTACAAGGATTACTTCTTCTACTTACCCATATATATTTCATCAGAAAGGTATAAGCAGTCCTAGGAGCAATAAACTGTCTGAGAGTCTTCCTTGCACCCTTCTCCATCCTCCTGCTTGCCTGAAGTATGTTTCCTTCTGTGTTCTTTATTTTTGACTGTGTTTTCCATGGCATAGTCATCCAACTTTAAAAGCAGCTGTAAAGAAGCTTCATTCTCCAGTACAGGTTAGGCTTTAATTTTGGGTATGGTTTCAGAAAGTGGTAGTCAATCAGAGAAACAATAAAAAATGACAACATGAAAATTTGAATCACATTTCCTAATGTCTGGATCTTAAAAACTACAGACGATTTCAATTTATTATCCTTCCGTTTACTATTTGAACACAGTCTTTCTTGCAGTACATTTTTCACATACTACAAAGGCATACTATTTTGAGTAATATTTTACAGACTGAGGGAATAGAAAATATAATTAAATAACATGCCTTGCTTTCATCTGATAAGTGTCAAATTATAGTATTCTGATACCCAGCTATATCATTTTTACCTCACTTTTAGTATCTTTATCAGAGACAAATAACTTGTGAAGTTTAGGTCTTCAAGATTTTATGGCTGCTGTTTCTGTATGAAAACTGAAAAAGGAGGCAGTTCTGTGGAGCATATGGAATTTAGCATTATTTTTATATCTACTAAAAATAAAAGTCTAGAATCTCCACTGGTTTTGATTTGTGATGCTTGCAAATCTCATTCATCCATAATGGTTTTAAATTTGACTTTCAGAACTGTGGTTGGCTTTTTTTTTCTTTTTTTATGGTTTTCATTGTGGCTACTTCAGTTTCTATCCTTTGTTTGGTGATTTCTACAGTATTTGACAAAACATATGCTGTTGTCCTTCAGAAAAATATATCAACCCTTCTCATCAGTGTTACCCATATTTCCTCTCTTCCTTTCACCTATTGCTTCTGTTTCCCACATTTTTTTTTTTTTTTATAAAAATGTTAAGAATATGCTGTATGCCTCTATCATGTTCCTAATCTGCCTATTTCCCTTACGGCAGGCCCATCAGAAAGCCCATGTAACTCGGTAAGCAGCAGCCAGCAGTAACTCTTGCTGTATTAAGCCCAGGCTACAGTGTGCTTGGAAATGTGCTCAGAGCCAGGTAGTCCCTGCTTCTGTCAAGTCATTCACAAATAGGCACTACGTGAGTAGAAGTAAGAAATGGCATAAATTAGAAGGGATACAAAGCAATGCAAATCTAGTGATCAGTTGCTAGATCGATCAGTGTTACCGCCAGCCCTACCTACCTACTCACCGCAGTAACTTGCTGCTCCTTCCTTTCTCAGAGCTCGCTGGGAATTTTTGGTAAACTTTGTTATGAAAATGTAGCTTGCTGGAAAATATCAACCCTTGAATCTCAAGCTTCTTTCAAAAAATACGAATTTCAATTAAACATTTCATTGGGCAATTTTTTCATGTGATAATACAGAATGGTGGAGCTGATTCTAATTATGATTCTGAACTTAGTTCACAATGCCTAGGGCGTAGATATAATCTACTGACTAACTTGCTTGGCTATACGGTATTCGTAAGCCTCTTCGGGTCACAGACTGAAAGTAATATCCAGAATGATGGAATCTGTCTGGCTGATGGAGAATGGCACAGTAGTTTTCTTAGACTGCTTCTTTTTCACTGACTGTTGGAGTATCTGTGCATACTTTTCAACTGCTGTTCCTTTCTATACCTGATATGTTTCACTAGAGTTTATTAGTCACATTTCTCTTTACCATTTATAAATTGTTATGAGGAAACTCATTAAATGATTAAATTCAAGTCTTTAATTGCTAGGACTCAGAGCAAAAGATTTTTCTTTGTCAGTTAAATTCTTTTTAGTTCTTTTTTGCAATAATTATTTTAATAAATTTACTATTCATAGTTCATAAAAAAGCAGCTTTTTCTAGTAATTGCCACTGTAGTTATTTGAATAGTTTGCTCTTGCTTATGTGATGAAATATCCTGCTCATTTTGAATGCTCTTCTTGTCTCAGTTCTGTAGCTATCTGGGAAAGAAGGAAAAAACCTTTTTATTTTTAATAAAATATCTCAAATGTTTAGAATAAACGTAGAGGTTGTAGAAAAATATCTTGTTGAAAAAAGAAATAACAGACTTTCTGCAGGTGTGAATCATGCAGCCCAGTATCTTGCTGCACAGCAGAAATACTTTCTGTTTCTTACTTATCTTACTCTTAGCATCTGAACTACCTTAACAAGCACACCCAGGTTTCCTTGAAAAGGATGTTATACTACTGGGTTCACTCCTGGCTGGAGTGTGAGAGCAGGATATCTTGTGTAAAGTGCTGGACAATCAGATGTATCAGGCCATAGGAACAAAGCAAGGAGCAACTTGGCAATACAGATGCTGCTTTGAGATGAAACCAAAAATGTTGTCGTTGTCTTCAGCAGAACTTTGAAGTTCAGCTGTATGACATTTGACATTTGCCAAGAAACAAATGAGTCCACATTAGAATTCAGTTGTTTGAATTTTTAAATGTGCTTCGGTGTTTATTCATGTCTTAAGAGGCCCAGTGTGTTTTTAAGTTCCCTAGCATCAACCATAATCTTAAACTTTTAAAATGTTCATGTCAACTTTCCAATTCCATGAAGGCTAGTCAGTTGTTTGGTTTATCCCTGAAGGATGATAGACTGAGAAGTAGCTGAGAGCTGAAGACAAAGAGGGATTAGAAATGGTAATATGGTACCAATGGTAATTGGTACATCCAAAACAATTTACTTTTGAATTGAAATTTAATTAAAGCTTTATTGTACATAAGTTTATCAGCGATGTTTCAAATGAACTATTAATCTGACTATTAATTAGAAAAATTCGTTCTAAAGTGTAGTGTTTGTGAAATAATTGTATTAGTTTGTCATAGATCTGTGGCTAAATGTCTTTAAGTTCTGTGTTCTTGGTATTTTACTGTCCCTTAGCGAAAAAGTAGTTGGGTTAATTAAAATGATAGATTTCAATGGTCTGTGAAGTGAATGAGATGGTAGTGCTATTGGATGTAAATGCGATTATTGAATCTAAAATATATACTAGCATTAAGGATATCCATTGTGCTGTAACATACATAGTGATTCATCTTCTGGTATCGCTCTATCTAAATGTCAAATGTAAAGTGAGTCAAATTTAAGTCAAATAGATTGTCTGTATAATCTATTCCAGAGAGATGCAGCTCTAGTGGCTGAAATGTAATGGGAAAAGATCGAGTTAGATCATGTATGGCCTTTCCTGGCCTTAAAATCTATTAATACGATGAAAAACGTGGTCATTGTTCCACAGAAAGAGAACAAAATCCAACTGCTAATGGAAGGGGAAGTAAGGTTAGAGGACACAGTAGTAAAGATTTAAAAGAAAGGGGTTAGGGTAGGAGAGATGAAGCTTTAACAGCCATTCATGTGAAGCTTTGGGAATTCTGATTAGCATTTTAAATGCATATTTATAGTGAGTAAGTATACAGCATTCATCAGTATGAAAATACTCTACATCTGACTTCCTGAATGTTAACAAATGATTATACTGTCCAAATAGAGATTACTACTGAAATGCACTCATTTCAAGTACAGAGAATGGATTTTAAAGTGCAACAAACAAAACATAATGTTTTAAGATAGGAAATAAATAATCAAATATGACTTATGAGGAAGGAGGAATATAGACAGTGAGAAACCAGCCATCAAAGACTGGATTTAGACCATTATACCTGAATCAGAAACTTGACTGTAGACAAGTATACCGGGATGGTCAGTAGGGTGTCCCAGCCTATTCAATGGTATGAGTGCAAAGGGGATAGAACTGCAGATCTTTGTATCCTGAACGGTAGGTTTTGTTTGTTTTAATAACCTGACTGCATCCATGAGGAAAAGCTTTAAAACAAACAAACAAACAAAAAACCAAAAAAACCCTACTTACATTATTTAAGCACAGCCTATTAGCAATTATGGGTTGTTCAAATCTTTCATATTATCATCTAATATCATAGTGTTCTACACGGAATCTGCAACTCAGTTTGGGTCTTTACATGATTATATTTTAGAATACCTTCATAGCAATGCTCTGTTTCTAATCACAAGGACAGTACTCTAAAATACCTTAAATAGGTCATGGGTCAGTTGTCCCATCTTTTTAATCTTGGACATGTTCTTGCACAGAACAAAAGATAAAACCTAAAAGAGATGGATTAATTAGACCATAGCTGTATTAACATCTTCCATTTGAGAACTGCTCATGAATGGTACATACAATCAAGCTGTCATTGGTTCCTTAATTGTTTCCAGGTGCTTGGAGTATTGTCAGTGTGCTCTACTGATCACAGGTGTTCTCTAGATTTCTGCTCTGTGCCCACCATCTTCTATTTCTTAATAAACACTTCAAGGCTTTGGAAAAACAACATTTCCTCAGTATATTAACCATTAGGACCTTTAGTCCATTTCTTTCTTAATAGATACGTGCCTACCTTTAAGTCCACTTGAAATTCCAAAAGTTCCAGTAGCCCAAAAAAACAGCATTCTTATGCACCCCTACCANCATCCCCCCCACAAAAAAAAAAAAAAAAAAAAAAAAAAAAACCCCCAAAAAAAACCAAAAAAAAAAAAACACAGAAAGAAAGAAAGAAAAAAAAAGTGCAAACTTTGATACCTCTCAACCATCCTCTTTACTCCTTTTCCTGTATGCCATCCCCAGCATCTGCACTGGGCTAAAATAGGGATTGGTTTTTCTAAGAAATGAATCAGAAGATGACTCCTTCATCCATGATAAATCCAGTCAGTAATTTTCATAGTGAATGAGGTATAAAAATGGACAGCTCTTTATGTCTGTATATGAAATGTATCTATCTCTACAGGGCCTGTTTTGCAAACTGCATTAACATTCATAGTGTGTTACCGAAATACTACGCATTTTACAAACATTTTTCAATATGTTTTCAACCTATTGTGTTGGCTTTGGTGTTAGCCTGATGTAAGAGGAGACAACTCTCATGAGAAAGTAGAAGATGGGTAACTTTTCTTCTGGTTAGGTTTTTACAGAAAACCAACTTGCCATAGTGGGAAATGCCCCAGACCTGGCACAGTAAAGGACTGAGAAGCATGTATGTGTATGTTAGGCAAAGGAAACATACTTACGGCTGCTCCGACTTAGTCATGTATCATTAGAAAACTGGTTGAAGAGAATAACTTTTTTTAATCAGGATTCCCGTTCGGTATCCATAAAACAAAGGGGTTCTTCCTCTGTTTGTCAAGACACAGCAAATTACATCTTAGTCCTAAAGAAGGCATAAACAATTTGTTTTGCGTTTGCTGCTAGACTTAAACATTATGCTATTGCATCTGAAGAAGAGAGCTGATAATATCCAAAGAGTAGATCACCTTGACATCCAGAGTTAAGAAATTACACACTTCTGGTCTTGTACCAGCACTGTCATAGTACCCGCTGTAGTGTAAGATCCTGAAATTGTTTGGTATCTGGAAGAGGGAGAGATTTCACACAATCACAGAGGCTGGAAGGGACCTCGAAGGGTAGTGTAATGGCCCTGCTTAAAGCAGGGTCAGCTAAGCAGGTTGCGCAGAACAGTGTTCAGTCAGGTTTTGAGTGTCTCCACTGATGGAGACTCCATAGCCTCTCTGGGCATCGTTGGCATCTCATTGTAGAAGGCTATCAGGTTGATCATGGTTTTCACTTCATAAATGCATGCTGTCTGCTCCCAATCACCTTGTTTTCCTTCATAAATTTGGAAAGAGCTTCCAGGAGTATTTGCTCCATCTCCTTCCCAGGGATTGAGGTGAGACGGACTGGCCTGTAGTCCTCTGGATCCACTTTCTTTCCCTTCTCAAAGAAAGAGTGATATTTGCTTTCTTCCTGGCTTTAGGAGACTTCAGTCACAAAGACCTTTCAAAGAGAATTGAGAATGACCTCGGCCAGCTCCTTTGGAGACTGTGGGTGCACTCTACTGGGGCCCATGGACTCAGGCCTGTTCAAATGTTCCCTAACCTGATCTTCCTCTACCAAGCGGAAGCCTTCCTTCCTTCTTTCCCACTGGTCTTAGGAGCCTGGGATTTCCAAAGCCAAGTCGTACCAGTAAAAGCTGGTTAGTTAGCCTGGTTATTATTTTTGTAAATATGAGTGATCTGTTATTGCACTTAATGTGGCCACAGTGATATTTTTTTAACAGGATTTTATCAGAATGTTTTATTTGTAAATTAAATTCTATGAAAGCCCACATTTATGATAATCGCATGGTTGCTTTTTGACAGTTGAACTTGCAGGTTGTTTATTTTTCTAAAAAAAATCATGTCATCATCCTTTAATTTCTCTTTGATATACATACATAGATATGTACATATATTTGTATGTGTGTGTCTGTTTAAGAACAGCACAGAACACTTGTACATTTCTGTTGTTTATTAACACCTTTCCTGGCTACTGGTATAATAAAAATATTTTCAGTAACAAATAGGGACCCTAATAGTTTCTAAATATACATATGTATATACATATGTATATATAAATATATATATAAATATACATATATGGATTTGTTGACTTCATCTGTTTTTCTGCTTCTTTTTATTCCTCAAGTTGATTTTCACTTTCAATATATAGTATCCATGTAACACCATCCTGTTGGCTGAAGCCGTGTTCCAATTTAAGACTTCAGTGATGAGACGTAGAAATTTCAATAGGATTGAACACGAGACATACAGTGGATTGACCTTTCCTTCTGCACTTTTGACATTCAGTTTTTGGAGTGAATGAGCCAATATGTGCTGTATCTTTCAGAATTTTGGTGACCTTTCCAATCATCCCTTGACAGCTTTTTGCAGAAGTTAAGCTTGTATTACTTGAATTATCCTACAGAGGCTACTGTGTGTATGTGTACATGATTCTGGATAAATACATGTAAAGACATCTTTATCTGCTCCTATATGAATCCCTGAACTTAATATGCCAAATCAAATGGCATCTTATTTTGAAATCTAAGGATTTTTTTATTTTTTTATTTTTTTTTTGTGAGAACAAGGTCTAGAAGACTCAATTTCTAGATGCTGTAATTTTGCTGGGAGAATATGACTCAGTCTGACTAATTTCAGATCTAAACATGGTTAGGGTAAGTTTCCCAGTTAAATCTCATAGAGCAACCTAAGTGTTTTTGGATAGTGATCTTGGGAGATAGTAACTATAGGTTTGAACCTTCTCAAGCTGATGAGATCCCAGCACCTAAATAATAACTTTGTCATTAAAAAATAATAATAACTTAAAAACAAACAAACAAAAACTTCATCTTTAGTATTCAGGAATTAGGCTGGATTTCAGTGTTTTTGTTTTGTTTTGTCTTTGTGTGTCTGCACGCAGTATTCCAGGTGGGGTCTCACCAGAGCAGAGTAGAGGGGGACAATCACCTCCCTCTCCCTGCTGGCCACCCCTTTTTTAATGCAGCCCAGGACATAGTTGGCCTTCCGGGCCGTGAGCGCGCACTGCCGGCTCATGTCCAGCTTCTCATCCAGCAGGACCCCCAAGTCCTTCTCCGCAGGGCTGCTCTCGAGTTCTTCTTCTCCCAGTCTGTATAAGTACCTGGGATTGCCCCAGCCCAAGTGCAACACCTTGCACTTGGCCTTGTTGAACCTCATTAGGTTCTCTTGGGCCCAGTTCTCCAGCCTGTCCAAGTCCCTCTGGATGGCATCCCTTCCCTCTATTGTATCAACTGCACCGCTCAGCTTGGTGTCATCCGCAAACTTGCTGAGGGTGCACTCGATTCCGTCGTCTATGTCGTTGATAAAGATGTTGAAGAGCACCGGTCCCAAGACCGACCCCTGAGGGACACCGCTTGTGACCGGCCTCCACCCAGACATAGAACCATTGACTACAACCCTTTGGCTGCGACCAGCCAACCAATTCCTAATCCACCTAACAGTCCATCCTTCAAATCCATACCTCTCCAATTTAGAGAGAAGAATGTGGTGAGGGACCATGTCAAAGGCTTTGCTCAAGTCGAGGTAGATGATGTCCATCGCCCTTCCTTTGTCCACCGATGCCGTCACTCCATCATAGAAGGCCACCAGATTGGTTAGGCAAGATCTGCCTCTGGTGAAGCCGTGCTGGCTGTCCTGGATCACCTCTTTATCCCGTACATGCCTTAGCATGTCTTCCAGGAGGTCTTTAATCTGTTTTGTTAATCTGTCTGTGTTTAATATTGTCTTTAATCTGTCATGGCTCATCACAAAAATGCATGAAGTGAAAAAGGGACAATAGGAAACACAGTGGAAGAATACTTATTTCAATGGAAGGACAAATGGGGCATAAGAAGAAATGGGTATAAATTAGCTATAAATACGGTCAGTATGGAATTAAAGTGTCTCTAATGAGAAAAAAAAATTGTCAGATGCTGGTGTTCATTTTGGAATGAATTTCCTACTTCCAGGAGGATTAATTGGGGTTAAATGTCTGAGCTGCTTCAAAGATAGAAGCTTGATAAGTTTATGAGTGTAGTTATTATCATATTAAGATTATTATTAATTATATTATGACATGACTGTCTGCAGTAGCAAGGAAGCAGACCTGATGACTCAAGATGTCTGTGTTTCTTGCTCTGACCTAATTTTCACTGAAAGTAATTTAATACTGACTACAGAATAACTTGAAATGAATTTGGAAAGAAATGGATAACTGAAAATAGGGTTGGCTTTTTTCAGATAAAAAGGTTTCTCTGAAATGTATTTTTACTAGCTGTAGCTCCAACATTACTTTTGGCCTGAGAGTGGTACCACTGTTGTACAAGGATAAGAATATGTTAACTGGCACTGAGATAGACTTGCTCCCCAGTAACATCTAGCTTTCTAGACTGTTAGATTTTAAATTGTGAAATGCTAGTTCTTTATAAGGCTTAAACAACCTGCTATGAACTTTTATATTAATTCGTTTGGGTTTTGCTTAGATGTTTGAGTATATTTAATACTTTATTATATATTTATATATTTAATTACTTAGGAGAAGATTCTTTTCATTTAACTCTAGCTTTTAAATGCTAAATATCTAATCCAACCTTTTAAGCTGTTGTTTTGACTCTCCGTGTATCCTCTCTCTGTCCACTACTGTTGATTCAAATATGTTTGCTAGGTCTATCTCCTGGAATAATCAAGCCTAATAAGGTAATTTTCCTGCTTGTTTTCCTGGTGCCACTGGCCAATTACCAAATATTATTAACTTATTTTATAGATCAATGTAAATATTCATCTGAAGCTACTGACTGAAAATCTGGCAGAGATCCATAAGGTCTTTTTAGTACCTAAATGGAGTTTAAACAACTCTTAGGCATCTGGTTCCAAAATCCAAAGCTTTCTGGATATACTTAAAACCGAAGTACTTTCACACACAAAAGGTTTGTTGTTGGATGCTCAGCATCGCTTCCATCTCATCTGAAACCAGCTTCAGTGTTAAATACCAGAAAGCCTTGGTGGGCTTTTCATACCTTTGGATGTATCTCCTTGGGTTCAATCAGCTAGATATGCTCTAGGAGTTCATATTGTATCAGGATCTGTACAAAAAGCTGTGATAGTTTCCTTTAATAAATGACTGAAGGGAAGATGATGCCTTCCCAGTTGTTACACTGATTAGATGAATCCAGTTGTCTACATTCTGGCTCAGAGGTTAGGAGATTCAAATCTAACTCTTGCCCATGTCAGACTCTCAGTTACTCTGTGGTCGCTCTCAACCTCTTGCTTTCCATGGAATATTTTGACTCAAAAAATGATTAGCGGAGCTTTCATCCTTAATTTTAAGCATGCTTTGAGCCAACAGCTGTTGATAAATTTTCCAGTGACTGATTACTTTAAAATACATGTCAGAAAAATGTTGGTGACCTCAGAGTTCCTTGCTCCTAGTTGAAGTGATTTTTGGCATATGGGTAAAATGCATGGGGACTTAGCTACAGCAAACTGTGGTTATCCTGCAGAAACCATGTTGTTGTTGTTGTTGTTGTTGTTGCTGTTTTTCTGTGGAGACCAGATACCTAGAACTTTGATACTGGAGTGCTGAGCAATATAACGCTTAAGCATGTTTAGATATGTGTTTGGTTGTCTCTTTAGCTGGCAATGATCATTTGTTCCTTGTCTTTTAAGAAACTTCTTTGGAATTCTGGCAACCTTATGGAAATTTAAGAAAAGTATGCAGCTATAGCCATGAGCAATTAACTTTTCTACTGAAAGCGTGTATTATTGACGTATCCAAGATACACTGCACACAAATTACAATAAGAACGTGTAGTCCTAATGGTAATAAAATAACGAAAAGTTCTGATGGAAATTATTCACTGGAGACATGTAAGTCTCTCCTGCACTATTTGCATTGTCTTAAGGGAAGCTATGCTATCTGGTATGTTTTTTAATGTTGTTATAATGGTCCTAAAGGCAATGTAAATAGGTTTTGATTTCACATTAGAAATTCTTTGAGTTTCTACATTGTAGAGAGAAACAGGATTTGCTTTTCAACATAATAGCAAAGTTTGTGTTAATATAAAATCTCATTCTGAATAGTTTTTACTCCTCTTTCAGCCTGATTTCCTAGGGAAATAAGGCTTGTATAATTATTGATCTGTTAACTCCTAATATATTTGTTGTCCAGTTTCAAAATAAGCAGAAGAATGATCACACTGAACATCATACCAAAAAAAAAAAAAAAGGACAACTGGAGGGAAAAGAAAACAAAATACAAACTCAGACTTGTGTTCTCACCAAGAGCAAGGCAGGTGCAATCTACCATTGCCTTTGCCCCTTGCTAGCTGGTCGGGCAGCATGTGCTGTTCCTGCCTGATTGAAAGTGTCACTGAGAAAATACGGTGGAGTGGGTTTTCGGGCGTTATAGTAGCAAGATAGGTGAAAATGAATATAAAACTATTAATTCAGCTTCTCAGGGATAAACTTGTATTATGTGAATACATAAAACTGTGTTTTGAAAAGAAAGTCAAACAAAAAACAAAATCAAATATAGAAACTGATGAAAGTTTATGATTCAGAGAATGCCGGATTTTAAGAAGCAATTTGAATATGGAGCTTTCTTTCAGCAAGGGCTAACAGTATAAAGAAAGGTAAGTAGATTGTCTTAAAAATCTGTTTTTGCCTGGCACAGCCACCGCATAATTCTAATTCCAATCTTTAAAACCCAATAGATGGGTTTGTATTCCATAGCCGACCTGGCTTATTTTAAATACTTTAAACAAGTTTACACAGCAACATATTTTGGAAAGAACCAAGCTGGTTTGCAGTTAACAGCAGGGCAGCCCTACACCAGCTTGGATCTTGAAGCATCAGTGTGGCCCAGTCTCAGATTATTAGAACTGGTTCTAAGCAGGGCAGATACAGCTAGGTTGCTTCTGATTGCCGACAGCTAGCTCCTTGGATTTTACTTTTGAGGTTTCTGTATTGGCTTGTTTTCCATTTTGAAGTCCCTTAAAATACGCAAGTATTTTTCTCTTAGGGTGGATTAATAGTAGCATCCCCAAATTTCTGCTTTGAATGCATAATTTTTCTTCCATTTCTTAAGGAAGATGATGTATTTTCATTCTGCTATTTTTTCAGCTGACACTGTTGAGAAGTAAGATGTTGTAATCACTCATTTTGAGAGCAGAAAGCTTGTACTGCAAGTAATGTGCTTGAGACTCAGCCCCTGGTAGAAGACACCTTGATTCCAGTTGAGCAAGTCTGTTTTCAAACCGTAAAGGAAAGGCCTTGCACATTTCCTACAAGGATGAAGGTGACAGCAAGTGATGATGCTTTCCCTGTTGCCTAGAATAGTGTTTTATTAGTTCATAACAATTTTTAAGAGTGTAGTCTGCTTACTTAAAAACATTCTAATAACCTTTTAGAATCAGTGGATTTTTCTGGGGGCCTCAGCATTTAATGTGACGTTTGTATTCTAGTCAATTCATCCTTGATGTTCACATCACAATTAGGAATCAGTGGATTTCAGTTCTGATGTTACAGTGCTGCTTGCAGATTAGTTATTAGCATAAGTATTTAGATTTTAGTTTTAACGTCAGGTTCAGGTTCCAGCATCTGGAACTGTACTATTCTGCAAGTAACTTGTAAAAAATATAAATGCATCATGCTGGGTTCCAGATCATTGGTGAAAAACTTTCTAGGTGTCTGGAATTGTTTTGGGAAATTATGATCTGAAATATGTTCTGTATTTCTGCATGGCCTATATATTCTATTGCTTTTCTGGTAGTTATGAAAAAAAAAAAAAGTCCTATGGTGGATGTCACTTCACTGTCTTCTGTGAGTCATATATGAAAGGAAGTGATCTGTGCAATTCTTTTTCTATTAGCGCTGCATTAAGCCATTCATTTCTTTGACTTGCAGAGGTGTGCTGTTTATTTTTCATTCAAAAAATTTTTTTTTCCTTACATATCAGGTTTTACCTGATCTCCATGTGATGTTAACCACATTTCCGTGTAATATTATGTAATACTTTACTTTCAGTTGAGCTTCACATTCTGTTGCTTAAATTCGATTACCAAATCTTTGAAAGACAGTTAAGATTTTTAAAATCTGTCGTGCTCAGGTATGCCATTTATTCCTTGCTGTAAATAAGGGGAAAAGAAGTTCCCAATTTGATTTCAAGGCCTTTACCACCATTATCTTGCCAACTTTTCTGACCTCTGTTGCTCACTCTTCTTTCTGATCATTTTCTTCAGCTTCTCCCTGTCCTCCTTTTGCTACTGTATTCCAACCTAGCCCTAGTCTTACTCCTTTAAAAGCAGTATTTGCTTTATTAGCATGAAATTATTAGAGCTCAGCTTTACAGAAAGAATCCAAGCCCTTTCAGTGCACAAGCACTATGTAATGTTTATTCTTTTTTAATACTTCCCTCTACTCAAATGAAGACGTGAAGTTAGTCCTTAAAAATCTCAACTTAGTTACTAAGTATTGTATTGAATAACACAGTCGTGTTTCTTGTTGAAGAAAGGGATCTGAATGAGAGGTGGTCGATGGCAAGCTGAATATGAGTCACCAGTGTGTCCTGGCAGCCAAAAGGGCCAGCTGTACCCTGGGGTGCATCAGGTACAGCGCTGCTAGCCGGCTGAGGGAGGTGATTGTCCTGCTCTGCTCTGCGCTGGTGTGGCCTCACCTCGAGTTAACTGCTCGAGTAACTAACCTCGAGTAACTGCTTTGTGCAGTTTTGGGTGCCACAACATAAGAAGGGTGTAAAACTGTTAGAGGGTGTCCAAAGGAGGGCTACAAAGATGGTGAAGGGTCTAGAGGGCAAGATGTATGAGGAGCGGCTGAGGTCACTTGGTTTGTTCAGCCCGGAGAAGAGGAGACTGAGGGGAGGCCTCATGGCGGCCTGCAGCTTCCTCACGAGGGGAGTGGGGGGCCAGGCGCTGATCTCTGCTCTCTGGTGACAGCGACAGGATCTGAGGTAACGGCATGGAGCTGTGACAGGGGAGGTTCAGGCTGGGTGTTAGGAAAAGGTTCTTCACCAAGAGGGTGGTCGGGCACTGGAACAGGCTCCCCATGGAAGTGGTCACAGCACCGAGCCTGCGGAGTTCAAGAAGCATTTGGACAACGCTCTCAGACACATGGTCTGATTTTTGGGTGGTCCTGTGTGAAGCCAGGAGTTGGACTCGATGATCCTTGTGGGTCCCTTCCAACTCAGGATATTCAAGGATTCTATGATTTGTTGCTGAAATTAAACAGGAATAATGTGTCCAGGCAGCAGCATATTTCATTTATTGTACCAGAGAGTGTTTTGCTTTGTCCATAGAAAGGTAGCTATAGGGATATCAGGGCAGTTTGGGATGGAGAATACATGGAGTGAGTAGAGGAGACTGGACAGTAAAATCATGGCAACAATGATTACTCTGCTTTTTTATTTTTTTCTTTTTTATTTTTTTGAAAAAATTTTCTAATAGGAGTGATAGCTCTTTTAGGTGGAAAAAAGCAGAGTATATATCTGAGGAAGAAGGCAAGGAGGTCTTGCAGGTGTGAGGGAGGATGTAGCTGGAAGAAGGAGTTGTAGAGAGATGCAGTAGGGGTGATACTGTTGATATGCTCTATCCTGTCCTCTCTACCGACACAGGTGAGTTCTGTATTTGTGTAACACAGTGCTGTCTGCCTTATGTTGCAGTGTTGTGCTCAGCAGTCTGTCCAGGTATTTTGTTTTCCTTCTTAATTGTTACGGGTGACTGCTCTAGAAGAACAACAATTGTTTGGGAATAAAGAAAAAAGGCAGAAAAATATTGAGGCAGTTGCTGTAAACGTTTTAAAAATGTATTTCCCCTTAGCTATTCAATATTGAGTACTAAGCCATTAATGTTTTCCTAACAGCGCTTTATTTAGTGGATGGTTTATCATTTCTGAAAAAAAAATGCACATGTAAAACTTTCTTTAATTACAATATTTTCGATTCTAGGAGAAACGATGAGAATCGCCTCTTCAGAGTTTGCTGACGACCCATGTTCCTCAGTGAAACGGGGCACCATGGTGCGGGCTGCTCGTGCCTTGCTTTCTGCTGTTACTCGCTTGCTCATCCTGGCTGATATGGCTGACGTCATGAGGCTTCTGTCACATCTGAAAATTGTATGCATTTTTAATATTTTATATTGTTTCTGCATTTTGTATATACAAAAATAGGGACAAATCAGTAGTGAATATCAGTGTTCACATTTCTTACTCTATTTCACTGTTTTTTTCTTGAAGTGCTGAACAGGAATTAGGATGAAGCACATTTCTACATTGGTCTCGTTCATTTTCTAGTTTTGCAGAAATGAATTTTTGGAGACTTAAAGCAAAAATTGTCAAATGTCTTCAATTGACTGGACTGGTACTGCTGGTAAGCAGTCCACTGAACAGATGCATCTGCTTAAGCCACCTTGCATCTTACCTGGATCGTTTACTAACTCAGTACTTGTGAAGTATTGCTATCTTGTGGCAGAGTTTAGGTACTACAGTTGTGGTACTTTCCTTCTCAAAGTCTGCACAACTTCTGGACGTATCAGAATATTTAATAATAGTACAAGTGCTTAATCAGTCATTAATGAGGAAAAACAGAATAAAGAGGAATTATAGATTACCAAATAGCTTGGTATGGATTAGTATTCACATTTGGTTGCTACCATTCACATTTTTATACAGGCACATTAAAAGTCCTTGTAACTGAAACTGGGAAATTTATTTATTTATTTATTTTGCTAATTCTTAGACTATTTCACTTTCATTGCATAAATAAAAACATTTGAAACAAAACAATATTTTGCAGAAGTTCATATACAGAATATTTAAAGTCTTCATAGTATACGTGTGTGTTTGGCAGAGGAGTTGGAGAGTTACTTCTTTTTAATAAGTGTCCAAAAAGTATTTCCTTTTTTTTTAATTTGTCTTTTTAACAGTGTGACTGTACAACAAAAGTATGTTCTTGCAAAACAGCTAGAACCTTTCAACTGGAAAATTGTGCAGATAAGCTAAATAGTTTGAAAACAGTTTTTGTAGTACAAAAAGCAGATTTTTCTGCACGTATTCGAGTAAGCTCTGCTCTAGTAACAGAATGATGTTCTCGTAGCTGTCAGCGCATGGTTCTGTGATTATGCTGAGTGTAAACATCATCTCTCTTGAATATGCTTTTAATTTTTCCCCACTGTAATACTCCATGCAACTGTAATTCCAATAATCCTTTGCTAGTGAGACTAACACTTAATATTATGAACAACAGCTTTCTCTAAACACTATGATTAAAATTCTTATTCAAGCTTTTTCATAGGTAGTGAGAAATATTGTTCTCACATCTGAGATTTCCTCCTTCTGTTACAGCAGTGTGCTATGTTATTTAGAAAACAAGTGTCCAATACTCTTTTGTAAGTGGGTGTATTTACTTGCACAGTTTGCACCCTGGATTTGCAAGGGCAGTGTACGGCACTGTGGTTTGTAATCTCTGCATTTGTCAGTTGTCACTGTGAATATTCTTGCCTCCTGTTTCGATGAACCCAGACGTCTGTGATTGTTTGTAGAAAAATTCAATTTCAGGACCTTAAATTTGATTATTCTTTTCAGGTTAAAAAGGGTAATTTATTTCTGAAGATTGGACAGTGTAAATATTTTATCTTACCATTTTATAATGCAAACTAGTTTTAGATAAAAAATAAATTACTAGAAAAAAGTGTTTATATTAAAAAAAAAATACAATGGGACAGCTCTTGTATTGACTCAGTGGTAACATTCAAAGACTGGTGTAAGTTAACCATAAAATTAATAAACTAAAATCATTCACCATGTCAAAGTTATGAAGGCTGATTTATGCTGTAGGGATCCTGCAATGTACTGTAATCAGTTTTCATTGAAAGCATGTCAAAGGACTGGGTTGTGCTTCAGATTTCATCAGAAATAGTGCATTTGAATTAATGTTTCAGAGCGAATATATGCAGTTGTGATCTGGAAGGACACTCAGTCATTTCTTTCAGGTTCTATTTTGCTCTGTTAGAATTACTAATAGTGCTCACTGCAGTGAAACTTGTGTAGCACTCATAAAATAGCATATACAAATATAATATGTGATGATGGACATATACAGCATTATGAGTCTATTGTAATTAATTATATGCTAGTTAATCAGAGGAAGCCATCTGTATAGTTGAGCGTGGTTGTGTTTTGTTAAGGATAGAGAAGTTGCTCAAAAATGAATTTGCAAAAGTAATTTCATAAAAATAAATAAGTAGGGGTTTCACACTCATGTCCTTTCAAATACCATAAGTAACCAGTTTATTCATTTTGAAATTTCATGGTCTGTACAGTAGATAATACACAGTAGAGTATGATCAACATCTTTCAAAATGTGATTATCAGAGTGGAATCTGTAACAAATCCTCTTAGCAATTTTATTTAATAGAGGGCTGGCAGGGCTTACAAAAATGTGCATCAGTTTGTCATGCCTATGCTTGTCATTGCAAACATGTTAAAGATTCAGGTGGTTTAATAAAAATGCTTCTTGATCTGGAAGAACGATGTTCATATTTTACAGGAAAGCCTGCAAGAGCAAATTAGTTAGTGCAGTGATGCTTTTATATTTTTTATTTAACGGTTAAGGCAGTCAGACAGTTCAGCTTTAAAAACTGCTGCTCTTTCTAAGAAAAAAGGTAATTGGATTCTGAATAAGGTGTAGCCTGCAGCTCTCCGACTTAGAAAAATATTTCCAACACAACAACTGTGGATTTATGTTCTTGAATTATACGTTTTCCTATAGAAGTCTATGAAATTGCTATTCAACTGCCCTGTAATTTGTGGATATTCTTAAATCCACAGAAGATAGTTAAAAGATCGCAATACAAATATCCTCTCTCACAGGTAGAAAAACACAGAGCAACGCAAATAACTAAAAGACAAGTTCTACACATATTTGTTTCTTTTCTAAATTCATTAGACACCATATTCTACCAAACTTATGGATTTCCAGTAGCATTTGGAGAATAAGCTGCAAACATTCTTGTATAGGAGCACATCTCTCAGAATTAGCTGCTTATCTTAGAGAGGAAAATGGTCTGTTTAAAAGCTTATGCATATTCTCATGAATTGAAGCAATTGGTTTTAGAAAGGAGGAGGAATAGAAGGTATTCAATATTCAATCTTTTTGCTTGGAATTGTATTTTTATCTTGTGAGGGAGAGAAATACAAGTTTGAATTCTGGTCTAGTCACAGGAGAAGTTACTTTGCTTACTGTGTGAAAAGAACATTTTATCCCTTCGTATATTTTTTCTTGTTGTACATAAGGTAAAGTTTTATGATAGATTTAATAGATTAACTTGGTAGTGTAACTGGGGTTTTATGTCTTTGCCTGTTAGCTACAGCATGACTGAATAACTGCAGCTCTGTTTTCCTTGGTAGATTCTTTTCTCAATTTTAAAGTAACTGAAAAAAATCTCCTAGTAAAGCTGAGAAAAAGGAAATAATAAATATGCTCTGCGTTGAATCTGTTGTTCCGTTTGTTTCACAAAGATGCAGTGTTTTTTGGTATATCAGGATAAATTTTAATCTTAACAGTAAGTTTGTTTCCTTCTTTAAAATTCTTGTCCAGAATTAATAACTTCATTGTGTTTTCACATGAAGCCTATACCACACATTAAGAACATATCCGTTTCTTTAGTTTTAAAACCCACAGATATTGAGCATTTCATCTGATAAGGACGAGTGGGAAAATGAATATTGTTATACCTTTTACATCGGCTTTACATGATACCAATGTACATTACATGGAAAGTAATGCAGAATGACAGACAGCTTCTCTATTAAGAAACCTAATTAAAGTTAGTGGAACTATCATAAAGCCACTATACAGTGATGGACCTAAAAGCTAAATTGGATCCATATAATGAGGAGGAACGGACAGAATAATTACAGATTTTGTCAAATAGTGCAACTGAATTAAAATTCTAACACAGCTGATGTATTATGTTCTAGGTAGAGGAAGCACTCGAAGCAGTGAAAAATGCAACAAATGAGCAGGATTTAGCGAATCGCTTTAAAGAGTTTGGAAAAGAGATGGTAAAACTGAACTATGTGGCTGCTAGACGACAACAGGTGAGTACATTCTAAAGCAGTGGTTGAGAAAGTTAGACTTGGTTCTAAGGATCTCGTGTTTTATGTTCAAGTCTGGTTTAGAATGTACAATAAGTAGCTGCTGTGTCACTGATAGTGTGAACTGATAGTGTATGTCACTAAAAAAAACAGTAAAACATATGAGAAATAGAGCAAAATATGAAGGAAAGGCAAATGTGCATTATATATGCAAAGAGAACAGTAGGAAAAAACATCTAAAAGCACAGCGATGGTAGCCAGGAAAAGAAAACATGTTCATAGACTTTCCTATACATCAAGGGGAAAAAAAAGATTTTTAGAAGGAATCCAAGTCATGAAACATTGAGAATTCTTAAGAATCCACAAAATACATGTTTCATAAACTAAGTGACCAGAATAAAATCATAATTATGTACATAACAAAAATAATGAAGGGCATGTTTACTAGGTCTTTATGAAATAAAACCGTACTCATTAATATGATCTTTTTATTTTTTTTATTTTTTAAAGGTCTATCTTATGGTGATTTTGTAAAGGACATAGGTATAGCACTTGCAAAAATATGATGCTGCAACAATATTGTTGCACTCCTGTTGTCTTTATGGAATCAGCAGACTGAATCCAGTCAATCAGGAAGAGAAAATATGGATTTATTTTTTTTTAAATTGTCTGCTGGTCTTTGAAACAGGCACACATATGGACTCTTTAAGAACAATTCTGCTCTTTGTGAGCAGAATGTAAGAGCTGTAGCTACGGAGAAAGAATGGACTTTACTGGGCAGGAGGGCACTTGTGGATTTATTGCACATGGTGGGATTTATGGTAGATTCTGTCATTAATTACATCTCTGCAAAAGCCAGTAGACAGTGGCAGTGTAGGCAATACATTCTAACACTAAAACTTTCATTTACAATTAAATATTTGTGTGAATTTTTTATAGGAACTGAAAGATCCTCACTGCAGGGATGAAATGGCTGCAGCTCGAGGTGCTCTGAAGAAGAATGCCACGATGTTGTATACTGCATCCCAAGCATTTCTTCGTCACCCTGACGTTGCAGCCACTAGGGCCAACAGGGACTATGTCTTCAAGCAAGTACAAGAAGCAATTGCTGGTATCTCCAATGCTGCCCAGGCCACCTCACCCACTGATGAGAACAAGGGGCACACTGGCATAGGAGAGCTTGCTGCTGCACTAAATGAATTTGATGTAAGTATCGGAAGTGTATGCAAAATGAAGTGTTTCACTATGAAATCTACAGTGCTTTTTTTAACTAAGTGGGTTTTGAACAGGACTCAGATTTCTCTTTTCATTCAGGTCAGTTTCCTTAGAATGCAGAGGCAAAGTGCAGACATTGATTTGTGTTATTTTTAATGGAGAATAGTTGTTTGCTGCTAATAGACTTGAATTATAAGGAGTTTTTGCTCATATGCTGCAGCTGTTATAAAGAAGTGGTCTTCTGCCCTAGTGTCCTTGAAAAATCTGCCTACGTAGTTCTAAATAATGCAAAGTGTGATTAATCTGACAGTTTTAGTTCTGTGACATTTTTCATGTGTTTTGTTGAATGGTAAAATCAGATTTGTCTGGCATGTCAGGTAGCGAGATAGAACAGAAAAATAAAGATGCTGGTGGAGAAGAGCATCGTGGAAACATCAACAATGTGTTTGTTGAATCATGAATTATGTTCATCAAAGATATGTGTAAACACCTTTTGAGACACGGTTGATATCAGTCACTTTAGCTGCAGACAAGGTGCTGCGGTCTCTGTTCCAGCAACAGCTGCAGTTTTGCTTAAGGAACTTTCTTAACACCTAACTGCTTAACTGTTAATTTCATTACTAATCTTTTTTTTTTCTTAATATGTCTTTTCACCATTTCACACTTGAGGACTTTAGAAAGTAGAAAAACTTTATTTGAAGACAATATATGAAAATATTTTTTCCCTTTCATTCTGACTTTAGATAAGGGTTTGTTAAATCATTATTATGTAATGATGTACTTTTCTCTTAGACTAATGCACAAATTTGCCGTGTAAGCATCTGTCACACCTTCAGGATCTGCTCAATCCCGCTGTATTTAGGTGTTTGTGCAGGTTGTTCATCTCATGTCCTAGTGGATTGGGCTTCTCTTCTGCATCCATGGCTTCCTGTCATTGGGTCTGCTTTGCAGATGGTAATCGAAAGAGTAAACATTACAGGAGCAACAGAAGCTCAAGGACTGAGTAGGATATTGTAAAAAAAGGCAGAGAATGAGTATACAAATAATAGCAAAAGGGAAATGGGGACAGATCTGGAAACATGACAGCTGAAAATGTGTGGATAGGCGTAGGAAGAGACAAACAGGCTGGTAGCTGAGGAGCAGAAGGGTTTATGCCATTAGAGAACATGCTATGTTCCTGTCGTGGTGCACAGGAGAAGCTGTGCTCTGGGAAAGGGGCAGGGTTGCATGAGGGTGGATAATCAAATTTCCTCCTTCGCTGGTCAAAGAGGTTGCAAATGTAGGGAACGAAAAGGAATTGCGGAAGGTGAAACACTGGTAAACATTCAGAATTACTGCAGGACCCAGAGAGAGACTCAAGTTGCATCGTGCTTTGAGGTACAAGAAGCAGTACTGCCTGTGTTGACTATACCAATCTTTGTTTAGCAT
The DNA here is from genome assembly GCA_013399115.1 of Anseranas semipalmata. NCBI lineage: Eukaryota > Metazoa > Chordata > Aves > Anseriformes > Anseranatidae > Anseranas > Anseranas semipalmata. The sequence goes on along the minus strand of VXAA01003707.1, from coordinate 620,634 downwards.
CTATATTTCTAGTTCTGTAATTTTTTCTATAAAATGATTGTGGGTCAAGATTGAAAGAATTCTGCCTGGTTTTCAGGGCCTTCTCAGCTCACAGGGCCCTTACTGAGAACAATATCCCTGATTGTACGCTGGCTTTTGTGGGGGACTTTGCATGGTATGGACAGCAGAGGTTTGACAAACAGTGACAGAAAACACGCGACTCTTAGCAGTTCTAAACTGATGATGCTGCTGCTATCTGGAAAAGGCTGCCGGTCAATGCGGAGGGAGTCATTGTGCTTAGGGAAAGTAAATTTAGTGATTCATGGGGCTGCGGAGACTATGCGAGACATCTGATATTGTGCCCTGCCTCTTTGTGAGAATATTTGTTCATCGTTTTTCTCCTCAGGTAAAGTCTTTTCCAGTTTACATGACGTTGCAGGCATCATAAATGTGCACGTGAGATGTATAGTCATAGTATCGTGTTGTGTTCATAGTTACATGTGGACAAACAGGCTTTTTTTTGAGAATTTCTCTAATTTTAAGAAATGAAATGAAGATTTTCTTCTCTTAGTGAGGATACAAAGACTGAAACTATTGCTTTATCTGCTTTGTAACTATATTTCCTATTTTGCCTCACTGCTTAGCTGTTGAATGAGATTTATTTGGACCCAATTTTGTAGCAGAGACAACATTCCCCAAACTCCAGGAAAAGCCTACATTTGTAGCTTTAGTCGTGGGATGCTTCTGAATTTACCCTTATAATTTACAATCAAGAAAGGAAACAAAATTAACAGTCTTGTGTAACTATGTCATGGGTACAAATATGGCAGAGAAAAAAGTACTGTGTGAAAAAAAGCAAGGTCATTTTTTTTGCAGTGAGAGTGATTTCACAGTACATTTATTTTACAGTATCAGACATGTTGATTGAGATCAATTTAGTTTTGGTATGAAGAGCATACTAAACCTGGTATTGGATGACAAGATAATTCTTCCATATCAAAAAAAAGTTTGCAGATTTTTTCCATAACATCTACCAGTTCTCAGGCATCAATATTTTAAAATTTCAAAATCAGCACTGTATGGCTTAACGTTTCAAATAACCGCAGTGTAAATTGTCTGAATATTTTCTCTATCAAAATATCATCACATGTAATGTAAATAATTACCTATTTTAAACACTTCAACTATTGTGTTTAATTAGGCTGTCATACTCCATAGCGTCAGACACACAGTGACTTGTGGTGTAACATCACCTGTGAGTTATTATTAGCTAAATCTTTGGAAAGAGTTATCATTTGTTGCCTCTCACAGATTATTTTTGTAGAAATAAAGAGTTCATGAATCTGTTTCTTATCAGCATTTGCTACTTTAAAGTACTGTTTGAAGCTGACCTGCATTATTGTCAGGTCATTTAAATATCCATAAATTGGATTTATTAGTGATGGGATTTATTATTAAAGTTTCGTATATATTTTATGCTCATTAAATATTTCTGGGTTCTTACTGCAACTAAGGGCGCACCTTTTGCTCCCCTCATGAAAAAATTACCAAAATTTCTGCAAGTTACATAGAGGACTTCGCTAAGAACTTACTGTAAGTGCTGAAAATACTCTGTTTACACTGAGCAAACAGTAGCTTCAGTCTGGAAAGGCTGAGTAGCTCTCAACTTCTCTCACTGTCGAGGGATTGCTGTTGCCACGTGCTGCCAGTGACATGCTGAAACAGTATTTATTGGGCACTGGGCATCTCCAATCAGTAGGACAGTGCCAGTCAGAATATGGGTTGAGGCTGGGACTTCCTAGTTTCTCAAAATGCGGTTGTGGGGTGTGCTAACAACACTCTGAGAGTGTAAGCAGTGCTGAAATTCAAATTCTGGGGATTTCAAATATGGCACCCTAAAATACTAAAAATGAATATTTCTGTGTTTGGAGTGGGGCTTGGATTGTCCATGATAAATTATGAGTCAAGCATAAAATAAATAAACAAAGCCTCTGACTTAGAAAGGGAAAAAAAAAAAAAGATTTTTAAAGGAAAAAGAAAGAGCAAAACCCCTGTTTTCTGTTGATGCTAAAAGCAAATACCTGTCACCTCTCGTATTACTCCAGAAAAAAAAAAAAAAATCAAAACTGATGAGGCTGCTTAGCTGACTTTCTCTTTGAGTTTTGCCTGTGTGTGTACACATAATGAATTGGCAAGGTCTGTATCTATCAGTGGAATGAAATGAGATTGTATTTGTTAAAATATATATCTATAGTGCCTTTGATGTTAATCCAAGCAGACACACCCTGTACTTTATTATTTATTTGTTTATTGTCTCTGCACACATCCATTTGTCTTTAAAGCTGCTTACCAGCAGCACTCAGCCATGCTACATCTTGAGCTGCTGTGCCTGTGCCACCTCTTTACTATCTGATTTCAAAATCACATTGTCTTGAATGAGTACGGAAATAATTATTTATAAAAGAATCTAAATAATAAAAAAATGATCTGCTAGAAAAGTGAAAGAGGGGGTCAAAATTGTTTTCAGTTTTCCTATATAAGGTATTTCTATATTTAAGTTACTGAAGGTATACCATGTTTTGTTAGAGGGATTTGAACAGAAAGCTTCCAGGCAGAGTAACTCGATCTCCAGTAACTTTTTAAACAATGCAAGTCTAGCATTTGGGAAATGACTGCTTGTTATGAGGAACAAAGTGGCTGATGCACTGGTCCCTGTCCTCCAGGCTGGAAATGGAGTTCGTAATTAATAAGTGGAATATCATAACATACTTTTCTGAGCTATGTTTAATGCTTTATTTTGCAGGGTTAGTGAATGCAGTGCTCTGTAAATGGAGTGAAAGATCTAATATGTGTGTAATGGAAAAAAATGTGTAGAAAGTGAAAAGACTGCATACTTGAGTGCAACAATAACAAAGGACTTTTTTTTTAGTAGTAAAATTAAAAATAAGAGTAGTCAAAATATGATGTAAAGGTAGCAGACAGAAGAGACGCAGTATCACGCAGTCATGAAGTAGCTACCTTTAAAATGGTGTTGCTTTTTGGACAAATAACTATATTAAATGTCCAACCTGGGAACAGATCTCTCAAAATATTTAGGAAATGCCAATTTATTTGTAAATATGTTCTTCAGTGAAGTGATTTGTGATGCTGGAAGAAAATGGACTAAATGTGAGCTTCAATATAAGAATTGAAACGTGTTTGTTTCAGGATTGAAGTCATAAGAAACAATTGCAAAAACACACCGCCTGTCCCCCATAACGAATTGAAGGCAGGCTTGTTTAGTTCCAGTGTCTGGGGAAGAACAGTGCAATACCTATTTCTGTACAGCAGCAGTTATCCGCTGAATTTAAATAGGGACACCCACGTTAGCAAGGAATGGAGAAAGCGTGATGCCAAATCAGATAATCTCATATATGACTTTGAAATACAGTTTGCTTTTCTTTTCACTTGTGGAGCTGAAATGACTTTTAAATTGCAATGGTGCTGAGCTGATCATTTCACATATGACAGCAATATGGCTGCAGCCCTATATTTCAGAAGCTCCTGTCTGGTGAGGTACTTTGTGGCACTTTCTGTGCTCCCCGGATCCCTTGAATGGGGAAAAATCCCAGACTAGTCATCCTTCACACATTAAGAAAATAGTGAACAACAAAACAGTGTTGTATTCTACAGTATATTGAAAAACTTCATGTTTGCAAAAAATACATTTGAGAATGCAGACCTGACCTTTCCAGAGAGGAATAAGCAGAGTAGATTTTCAGGGTCCTGATGATGCTGAGGGACCTGAGGAGCTTTCTCTTCCATGTCATTGCAGCTCTCTCCTGCCCACTACAACGCCTTCTGTCCTTCTGTGTGCTTTTTTTTTTTTTTTTTTCCCCCTAAGGAGTTACCATTACATAGAACAGTGTATGTGGGCTTGATGCTCAATGGACTCAATGGATTGATGCTGATCAGGCGTCCCACTTTTCTAATATAATTTGGTTATTTCAGCTAACAGCTTTGCAACTGCCCTCCCCTCCTTCCTGGATGCCATCCTTATGCTCCGTCTCGCCTCCAGGAACAGAGGGATGGAGGTGTGCTGCACATGACCTGGTGCTTTAGGAAAGAGGGAAGATGCAGCAGTTCCAAGTTATTCCTTCTTTCCACCGTTAGCTTCTGACTTTCTTTTACCTTCTGCAACAGCCTTTGCCTTTTCTGTTCTGAGTAAGATTTCTGTAGGAGGAGGAAGGGCCATAATTCCGAATTTTCCATGCAGAATGAGATAGTTTAGCAGCAAGAAACTCAAATTGTTTTATTCACCTGCTTTGGAAGTTTTTGCTGCTTTTAATCTTGGTAGCTGGCCTTATGACATATTTTGGTTATGTTTCATCTGTGCTTGTGCATGTATGGGAAAGTGTATGTGTTATTGTGGAAATGGCAGCTCCACTGCACCAGTGGCAGCACTGGAAATGACAGGATTTTGGTATCAAATGTGTAGCAGAAATATGACCTGTGTAAAGGGAACACCGCTCCCTCTTAGCATTTAGGATCATGTTCATTCATTTCGCTTTTAGCATCGAGAATGCCGCTGCTGAGCTGCTGGACGTTTATTTTCTGTTTAAGAGCACCACCTAGTGGGCATCTTGATTTTTCTTCTTTGAAACGCTTTATTTAGGGTCTCCTGCGTAGTAAATTAGCCTTGTGGAAAGATTTAGCAATCAAAAATGCTATTTGTAAGTTTAACCATACCTCACTGCCAAGGCTTCTTTCGATTGTGTTTTTCTTTCGAATACATTTAAACTGTTTGTAATAGGACAATAATCAGTTTATTTGCGAAGGAGATTTTGTAGTGAACCCTCTTCCGGATGAATTTGTCAGAGACTGTGGAAACCCAAATGAAACACACTTTAAAACTCTAATCAACACACATATATATATGTCTATACATAACATAGATTTTCTCCAGCAATATAATTATTCCATTATTATTCAATGTATTATGGGTTTCTTATTTTGTTGTTAATAGTAAGTATGAACATCTGAGTGGTTATATCCAAATATATTTTGTTATATAAATATATATAAATATAAATAAATATAATATAAAAAAATTTAATATAAATATATAAATATAAAGTTATGTAAGGTTATATATAATAGCTCAAAAATTATATTTAGTGAAATTATCCAATTAAATTACACTTGGTACTACTTTGAGTGTGCTTATTTAGCACCTCTGAGATGCTTATATAACTCACACATGTACTAAGTGAACATCACCAATATTTCATGGAAGTAATATCTCCATTTAGAGCAGGGAGTCGGGCAAGGCTGCTTGCTGCGGTGGAGGTGGGGTTGGCGCCGCTCCCTGTGCTCCTGGCTCTGCTCTTCTGCCACCTTCTTGCCCTCAGCATGGTATTCATCAAACCGCTATGAATTTATTCATCCTATCTTCCCGGAAAGGAAGATATTCACTTATTTCTCTATTCTTTTAACAAATCAAACTGGCTGATCAAAAGGTTTAGTGCTGGAGCAGAGCGAGCAGGAGGAGTGCATTTTGGGGAGCTGAAAAAGGGGGATGTCTTTCGCCCTGTGCTGTTGCATTTGTCCCCCTGTTGGTGTTGTATTTTCCAAATCTCAGCTGTGTGGTATCTCTGTGAAATACAGCGTAGTGGCAAATGAAGACATTTGATTTGTCACTAAGCAGGAATTAAACAGCCTTGTTAGCACTTTTGAGGTGTATAGATGTACATACATAAAACAAACCTGTGAGCACACTGCATTTCTTTTCACGGTTGTGTAGACATTTCTCCAAAGAAACACATCAAATACTTATTTATGCAGTGTTGGCTCCCACATTGTTCTGAAAAACTGGGTCCCTTGGTGTATTATATGTTCCTTTTTACACAAAGACAATTTTTCATGCTGCCTTGTGGTTGTGATATTGTTTGTGTCTAAGATGTATATCAATTTGATTTTTTTTAATGGCATTTGTCACTGCAAATCCTTGTTCTGATGCATTGTTTGTTTTGCAGTGGCATTGGCCTTAAAAAGTGTATTTTCATTGTGGTAAATCACTGAGAAGCATGTTATGAAATGGTCTCTGCCCTCGTATTACATTCTAAATAGAGGAACTAATAAAGCGTAAAAGAGAAATAGAGGAAAGAAGGTATCATTTGTCTAGCTGCACAACAGATTAATACAAGACTCAATAAAGGAACCTCAAAGCCCTAAATCCCAATTAAGTGTCTCTTCTGCTGTGCTGTGCTGTTTATCATAGTATTTGATATATCACTTCAGTTTACTGGAATTATCTTAGATGTGCATTTTTGCAAAACTGTATTTTACAGAGGTTTCTTACTTGAAAGAGATTTCTGTTCTGTCTAGGTTCCTCCCCCTGCAGAGCTCCAGCCAGACAGTGATATAATTGCAGTTGCCGTTTATCAGTTTCATGCTACTACATGAATGTTTTTCAAACTTTACATTTGCTTTTTTTTCTTTCATGGTTTCTCATATTAGATTCACAGCTGTTTTATTATGCCCTCCAAAGACGCCTTTCTGTCTTTGAGAATATGCGTGTGAAAAGTCAGTTTACCTTCTCTCCTACACCCCTATGGAAGAGCTTGAAGTGTTTATTTCTTTGGCTTTTTCATTGTTGTTTGTTTTTCCTAATTGGTGCTTTTTAAAGTGTTGCTTTTCTTAAATAAGGAGGTTGTTTGCCATTAGAACAGGACAAGCTGATATCAGGCTCCTTTTGTATGGTTTGATAATTTCTTTTAGAATTCTTTTACTAAATTATGAGAAGAAATAACTTTTTTTTTTTTTTCCATTTAATTGGTTGTATAAAGGGCCCAATAGAGGTCATTATTACTCTCATCACCCTTTTATACAATAAAAAAATTCAGGAAGTACAAGCAAATAGTGAATTCCTTCTTGTTCTCTCTGTAAGTCAGAGGTTAGATGGGAGGTCTTTGACTGGGGAATTCTGGAAATAAGCATCTGTGTGAAGGTGAGAATCTGCCCTTTCTGCTCCCATACACTCAACTGTATAAACAGGAAAACTGTATAGACATGTTTTGTTTGTTCTTTCCCAAAAATGTTATCTAAGCCTTTTTGCTCTCTGAATTTTCATTGCGAGATATAGCTGAGCTGTAATTTTTAGGAATCTCTTTGTTCCCAGCTCTAAGGTGGTAATAGTGGTAGAAGTGGTTTCACTAGTGCTATTTACTGCTTTGAAAAGGGGATGCTTTCCAAATGCTTTTTTTCAAGCTTGCTAAAATGCTGAGCAGTATCAAAGATTATGAGTCTATCCATTGACTTAGGATATATTTGGATATGTTTTATGTTGGCTGATTTTTACCTTCTTCAGAACTGGACATGTTTTTCTGTTTGTTTGTTTGTTTTCTCCCCAAATCATAAAAATTATTTATGTATTTAAAAATTAAACAAAGCTGTTGTTCTAAGTAGCTTCTGAAATTTTCTTAAGATTTTCTACCAGTATATGAGCAGCAGTAGTAGATGAACAAGGCATCAATGCACATAGTAAGGAACTTTTTGCAAGAGTGGATGATTAGTTTGGAAAATGCAGACAATGGTAAAGTAGTGGTGGTGCTTTTGGACTTGTAGAGTTGTTTTAAAAGATTAAATTCATGTTAGCATTTTGGTTTTGTTTTCAATTAAAACTTGATATTGTTGAAAAATATATTCCAGTTGAGATAAATGTAATGAAGTTCCAATGATTATGTGCTCTCTGATAATACAATGCATTTATGTAGGTGTTGTGGTTTAAACCAGCAGGCAGTTCAACTCCACACCTCTGCTTGCCCACTCCCCTGCAGAGGGATGGAGAAAAGAATTGGAAAGGTAAAGGTGCAAGAACTCATGGGTTGAGATAAAGCAAAAGCTTTGTGTGCAGCGAACAAAGCAAAATGAGGAGTTCATTCACTAGTTCCCATCAGCACGCAGATGTTCAGCCATTTGCAGGAAAACAGGGCTGGTCACACGTAATGGTCATTTGAGAAGACAAACTTATGATCGTAAGTCCGAATGTCCCCATCTCCTTCTCCTTTCCCCCCAGCTTTTCTTGCTGAGAATGATGCCATATGGTATGGAATATCACTGTGGTCTGTTTGGGCTAGCTATTCCGTCCATGTCCCCTCCCAGCTTCCTGCGCACCCCCAGCCTCCTTGCTGGTGGGGCAGCACAAGAAGCAGAAGAGTCCTTGACTGTGTAAGCACTGCTCTGCAATGACTAAAACATCTGTGCGTTATCAGCATCGTTTTGGTCACAAATCCAAAACATAGCACCATACAATCTAGTATGAGGAAAATTAACTTTATCCCAGCCAAAACCAGTACAATCTCCATCCCTTATTCCATGCCATTTAGATTGTGCTCAGGTCCTACACTATCCAATTCATTAACCGTCACCCCTCTTCCTGTTCTTTCACATGTACGCAGATATCAATTCCATAGCCTGTGGGCCACCCCTGTAAATTGTCCATAAAATGTCCACTGAGTTCATTTAGACTTGGGTTGTCTCTGTTACGGTGGTCGCTCGGGACAGGAGAGGCGGTGTGCTGCATGGAGTTACTGGGCACCTGAGCTCAGCTCAGGGTGCTGCTGCACTTGCATTGCTTCTTGTGAGGCTCGTACTCTGTTGGTTTGAGTGGTTCCTGACATATGACTTTCTATAGCTAAAATAATGGGTTACAACAACTTAAAGGTATATCCATTACAATCTCTGCCCCTTGTCCCTTTGGAGCAGGCCATATTATGTGGCTATTTTCAATATTTTTTGTTCAAATATTGATAATTAGTCTCATATTTTAGATTTCAGAAGTTTCTTAATGTTCATGACAGTGTATTCCTGTTTGAACAAGATAAAAATAGTACTCATCAGTATGAAGAAGTCTATTTTCTGACAGCTTTTATTCTTTCTGAAAACATTGCAACTACTCTATAAGCATTCATTTACATCATTGAAAAAAATAGAGAAAATAGTTAACTATAATATGTTTAAAGAAGATATTAACACAAGTTTAACAGTCTTTAAGTCTTTAATTATACTGAAATTAATTTTCTTGGAATTTCTTTCAGCAACTGAAGCCAAGATGATGTACATTTATAGCCCTTGCAAAGATACGGTTTATACTAATGTGTCTGCAGTTGAAAACAGGCTTGAAACACATTATAAAACCTGAATTATGGTGTCAGTCTTTGATTTATGGTTTTAGTGTTAGTTAATTAAAACATATAAAATGTTCCAATTCATTTACATTCATCATTTGTTAACTGGCTATCAAGAAGTGATGGAAACTTGAGACTTGTTTTCAGGATTTTGAGTGAATTTATTTAACCAGATTTCCTGGCTATTTTTTTTCTGCCTTCCATGAAGACGTGATTTGTGTTTTAACATTATCTTAATGTATGTGTAAGAACATTGTACATGTTGATAATATAGTCTGAAGTTGTATTTAGATACCAAGCTTTCTCTGAAGAGAAGTAAAACCTTTTGTAAGCAAAAAATAGGATCTCTTTGGGAACTGAATGTAAAGAGCTGTCACGTAGTGGGTTCTTGTCCCTGTTCTCTTTTTCCCACACCTCAAAAACCTGTTGTCCTTGCAAGATATTTGAGAAGTGCGTAGAATTTAAAATAAGCATCTAAACATTTATTTAAAACCACCCATCAGTAAGTAATTGCAACATTATTTATTATATTTATACAAAATATAGTTGTTCTGCTTCATAGAATCATAGAATGGTTTGGGTTGGAAGGGACCTTAGTTCCAGCCCCCCTGCCATGGGCAGGGACCCGGTTGCCCAAAGCCCCATCCAGCCTGGCCTTGGGCACTGCCAGGGATGGGGCACCCACAGCTTCTCTGGGCAGCCTGGGCCAGCGCCTCACCACCCTCACAGGGAAGAATTTCTTCCTAATATCGAATCTAAACCTCCCCTCTTTTAGTTTAAAGCCATTTAACTGCTTGACCTATCACTATCCTCCCTGATAAAAAGTCCCTTTCCAGAGACTTCCTTAGCATCTCTGTGGTTTTCTTTTTTTCTATTCTGGGGCTTCCCAGTGCAAGGAAGACCTTGATGTACTTGAGCAGATCCAGCAGAGAGAACTCAAGGTGATAAGGAGGTTTTAGGACACGACAAATGGGAGGAGCTGGCAGAGCTGGGAATTCTTCAGACTGCAGAAGAAAAGTCTTTGAGGGGGGATCTTGCTGGCATCTTCAGCTGCCTGGCAGGATGATGCAGAGAAGTTGGAGCCAGACTCTGCTTGGAGATTCATGGTAATGGTATGAGATGCAACTGACACCAGCTGATTCAAGGGAAATTCTGTTTGAATATGAGGGAAAAACAAATAAACAAACAAAAAACCACCATGAAGGTGATAAAACACTGAAAAGGAGCAGAGAGATGTGGAAAATCTCCAAGGATAGAGATTTCACAATGTGACTGGACAAAGCCCTGAGCAACCTGGCCTTGTGTCAAAGTTGGCTCTACTTTAAGGAGATGTTTAAAGCAGATGATGTCCCGAAGTTCATTCTAACCTAAATTATTCTGTAATTCTGAATTTTCATTAACATAATATCCCAATCAAATATTTAACGGACTTTTGTAGCATAGAAAATCAGAAATTTCTTATAAACAAATATTTTTGTGGGATATGGATGAAAAATTACTAAGTGCAGCTCTGTCTCTTTTGTTCTCCATGAGCTAAGTTTTGATGGTCATAAAGGCCTCTTTTTGATTAGAAGAAGTCCACAAATATCTTCCTTTTCTGTTTTGTACAGTAAGGAAACCTGGCTTGGATGAATTATACACTCTCAACAATTCATGCTTCATTATGTAAAACATAAAGAGTATTTGCATGTAACCTGTACAGAACTTCCTAAAATTATTAATGCAATATGACATAACTGCTTGTGAAAATAGTGAGTTGGGTTTCAGTGATCAGAGATATTGGAAATGTTTGATCTGCAGATTTTTCACACTGTAGGACAGAAAAGGATGGAAATAGTTTAGGAGCATATGCTTGGTAGGTCCTTGGGTCCCATAGAAGAATGGGGAGTGCAAGGTCTTCCAAAACCTCTAAGGAGAAAAATGGGATTTGTGACTCCATATGAGGTATTCAAATTTTGATGTGTAGGTGGGGAGCCTTACATCTATGGATGTAAGGAAGAGTGAAACATTTACGGAAGAACTGGCTATGTTGCTATAGCTGAAACGTGAAAATTACAGTAATGCTGTACAGATGTTGATTTGATCAAGTTTATGGATTAAGAGGTTTACTACAGGTAGAACAAGTTGGCTATCAGAAATCTTCAAGTCTCTAGTAAAGAGCACTTCCTATCTTTGATCATTACAAGTTCTAAGGTCATTAAAATCACCGTTTTTTAGTCATTTAAAAGAATCGAATTTCAATAAGGGAACTGAAAATAATCTAAACAATGAAGGTAATTATTGTTATAACTGTTTCTTTTTATTGGCACAAATTGCTAAGATAGGTCATCTGATGCAATTTCAGTCTTGCTGCTACTGAATTAAACGTGCTATTGTAAAGATGAATTTATGTAGCTGATTTCTAAAAATTGCGGTGATTATGAACATAAGTGTGACAGTGGAGTCTAAGTATTAACATTTGACTGAAGAGCACAGCTACAGAAATATGCATGGGCCAAACTCCTAGAGAAGTCATTTATAATTTAGATGCTTGTAAAACTGCTCTGCTTACTGCTGTGAAACACACATCCTAGAAGATACATGCAAGACGTTATTTCATATTCTGGTTAATGCTGCATTTATTTCTGTGAAGTCAGCAGTTCCTGGAGCTGGAACAATATGATATCTGGTTAGAATTCTTCTATTTTCCTTTTTATTAAGTAATGAATCTTAATAAATTTCCTGACATCTGTGCATTTGTTACTATTTAACTGCTTTGCATTCAGTTAAGTTATACACTTCTCAGGGCTTGATTCTTGTTCTGTGTGTAGTAATGAGAGTTCTGTTTTTTTTTTGTGTGTGTGCAGAAGAATTAATTGGAAGTTTTATTGAGAAGTAAGCAGATCTTTCATAAAAGCCATACCCCACTAAATTAAAGAAAACATATTTACTTGGAATCAAAATTTAGCTTACAATAAGTTTATTTGAGCATCTGCTGATTCGTAATAACTGAAAATAACTATGAAATTTTCAATGTTAAAGGAAGAAGTTGGATATATATCATGTTGCTAAATCCTGATTTACATTTTAATAGGCTATATGGTGTTTTTTCCAATTAACTGTATTGTTTAGCTTGTGCTTGTTGATTGCTGTCGGATATTACAGGAAATAGACTAATCATAATGTTATCAACATGCTGTGAAAATTCAAATGGTTCATTAATAAAAATCCTATCTGCTTTAAAGTACTTGTTATAATTCTTAGAAAACAGAATAGTTTTAACTTTTTTTCAGATCCCTTTTATTCGTATTTCATGATTTATTTTCTTTTAAAACTCAAATAGCAAGTGCACAGCTTACAGAACATTTTTAGACAAGATGCAATTATGAAACCTATTTGCATGACTGCAGCAAAAGGTTACTGAATGACATGGTGTTGCTAAGGCGCCTGTAAGTGGGAGCAGAAGATTCCTTCTTTTGTATTTGTTCCCTTGAACTACAAGGGGAGAAAAGCAAGTCAGAAGATAATCTAGTGGTGACTCAAGGCTCATAATATGACATGAGACTGTACACTGCTGGGGCAGAAACTGTGCATTTTAGCACTATTTGGTAATTGGTAACACATTTGATATTATAAAGTGTTTAGCGGTGATCATAGTTTAAGAATTAAAATGCTTCAAATAGAAAACAGTCTAACAAACATTTTCTAGTGCAGCAAAGATATTTTGGTAACCAGTGTACTATTTGGCAAATTAAAGATGTGTTTAGACTGTCTTCCTATAGTGTAGTCTCGGAGTTATTCAACTAAATGATCCAGCACTTTTTCCTGACTGAATAACAAAAAAAAGCTTACAGAAGCCTTTAGAAAAAGGGATTAAAAAGATGTACCATGGAGCAGGACTCAGAGATACTTCACATTTCTATTTGTGTGTGATTACCTAATGTGGTATTCTTTCCCTCTTTTCTAAGGGAAAATACACTGGGATTTCATAGTTGCCAGATATTGCTTTAATATGGATTTTTCAGGAATTTGGTAGATAATTTATACATATGAAAGGTTAAAACCCTATGAAGCTGCTGAAATAAGAGATTTAAAAAAAAAAAAAAAAAAAGCAAGATCCATATATGCTCCTAATCTTCCCATTCCTGTTCTGTATTCCAGAACAAAATCATTTTAGACCCCATGACTTTCAGTGAGGCCCGATTCAGACCCTCTCTTGAGGAGCGGCTGGAGAGCATTATCAGTGGGGCGGCGCTGATGGCAGACTCCTCGTGCACGCGGGACGACCGCCGGGAGAGGATCGTAGCCGAGTGCAATGCCGTGCGGCAGGCGCTGCAGGATCTGCTCAGCGAGTATATGAATAACGTAAGTTATACAGACTTAATACTGGCTTCTTTTTTGGTAGATTATTGAACTTCTCCATAGATAATGTTGTGGCTTTAATTATTGATAAAAAGCAATAATGCTTCTTCATATGAGGAGTAAAGGTAATGCTATTTGAATTATTTAACTTCTTAATGCGTTGCAAACTTTTGGCAGAACTTTGGTTAGAAGTTCACAGGAATGCGTTTTGGTCTGCAAAGGAACACCTTGCTATCCGTAGGTGTAGCATTGAAGTTCCTTCTTATGTACTAAATAGCCAACAAATAATCATGTTGAGATAAAATGCTTTTTTGTTTTGTTTTGTTTTTATGAAACCTAATGGCAAGCAATGTCAGTGGGAAGTGGTCTAAGAAGAATTTTCACTAATGAAAATTAATTCAGTTCGTTATCAAAGTGGTTTCCGCTGTGTGATAATGGTCGTTGCATGTGTTTGTTAAGATGCTACCTGTAGATGCTCATGTGAGGCAGTCTGTCTGCTGTGTGGGATAAACCACTGAAAGTCTTTGCTTGCTGTTGGAGCTATTAAATATTCAGTTGCCATGAAAGTAGTGAGTAATATTAATCAGTACTGCTGCTCACACAAAGAGATGTGTGCAGTGTCTTAAATATAGCTGTGTAGGGATTCAAGAGGTGTTGAATTGTTCAACATGGTGTTAACCTGCAGTGCATAACCTTTGTTCTGCCTAACTTATCCCAGAAAATTCTCTCTGCCTAACATATTAAAACTCATAAAAAAACCAAACTCATAAATCATGCTACCCCTGTGTCCTGTGGAGGATGTGTGAAGTCCTAAGCAATATCAACAACAACCTTTTTTAAAATAGCAATTTATTGTTGAGAGAACTGCAAAGAAATGTTTTTTCCCGTCTGAAAATGTGGTTGTTGCCATTTGAAACAAGCAGTCATTTTACCTATGGTCGCCCTTTTGCGACCCTCTGGGCACTGGGATGCAAGACTAACAAAAGAGCTTTAACTCTCTTTACAAACGTGCTCTATATGATCTGAAATAGTTGCAAACAGGTATCTGAAAAAACATTATCAGACTGACGATCCTATGCTTTGCTGTTTCTTGTCTGTCATTGCTACCAGACTATAGGATCGCATATTTTGATCTTATTCTGCTGGAATCATTAAAATAATGTTGAAAAGGATGAACCTTTAACATTGTTATTTACATTGGTCCTCTTACAGTTGCTTGGTAGACTGATACAACGCAGTATCAATCGTGCAAAATTCAGTCATGTATTGATTTATATATATGGAAAATGACAGATTACTTTTGGCTGATGATTGTTGATCAGATGTGCATAGTCCTTTGATACTTGTCATGAGGTACAGAAAGCGCAGAACAAATAGAATATTCTGTGGTCATACTTTATGGTTACAGACAATGAATTGCTGGGTATGGGCAAGGTCATTTACAGTCAGTGCTAGTTCAGTCCTTCTCCAGGTTAAAACTGTTCCCTTCAAACTTTCTACGTGTACGATTTGGGGTCAGAGGGGAGTTTCAGCTGTTTGGCTGCCAAGTAGATTCTATAACCCATTTTATCATGTTAGACATTTACTCTGCAAAGAACCATATAAATTGGTTGTGCTTTATGTTCTATCTTACATTAAATTTCCATAGATACTAAGTAAAAGATATAGTGCAAAAGAACACATTCAGAATAGAGTTATCATTCTTGAAGTTTTACTGATCTTTTGCTAATGCACCCGTGGATGGTATTCCAGGCATGAACAGGAAACTGGGAGGGTTGTAGGCAGCTATATGAGGTACAAGGTTGGCTTTGCAATGATATAAGCTGGTTGTGCTGAATGCTAAAGGCAATGCAAGGAGAAAACAAGGGTTTTACCTGATTTTGCTTGCAAGAAAAGGCAATAGCATCCAGCTGAACAACATAGGAACTTCTGCCTTTTAGGTAGTAAAGGTAAGTAAAGTTAGGATGTGTAAATGGAAACTTCCTCCACCTGCCCACCCCCTGTGCCCACTTCTTTCTTAGAAAGTTTCCTGTAGAGAGGCATGCAGCCTCTGTGCCCCTGCAGGGCTTTTTAAGTCCATCTGTCACATCTCCTGATACTCCCTGAACCTGCGATCTGTTTTTGCCACTTGTTGCTTTACCAGCCTTTAGTAGATCGATATACTCTGCTACACAGGAAAGGAAAATTTAACACACACAACACTGTTGTTTCTCCTATTCATCTACTAGTCTTTATGGATCCATCACAGGCTAGCAAGTAGATAACAATGTTCTTTCAGTTTTATGCCAGGGATGAAATCTCTCTGTGTATTACCGAAGTTAAAGCTGTTTTTGCAATTCAGAAAACTAGATAGACAGATGCCACAGATCATCTTATCATTTGGTGAGGGAGACACAAGACGGATGAAACAAAACTTTAAGATATGTGGCACAGGGATAAGAGTTAGAAAAAAAAAAGCAAACATCCACTTTCAGAATGTTGGCAACCAAAGAAAAAATATGAAAAGAAATTCTGTTAAAGAGGAGGATAGGGCAGATTTCAACTTAGAATAGTAAAAGTAATGCTGGTTTTGCAGTTATATTATTTTCTATGTTATAAAGGACTGTCACAGTGATAGAGAACTGTGAAAAGACATGGCTGGAGAGGTGTGTGTTGGTTCCTCCTTCCTTCCCAGATAAATGTTGGTTTGTTCCATTTCCTACATATCGACTTAGATTTTTTTTTTCAAGCTTTTTTTTCTATTCTCAAATACTCAGATGTTCTGGTCCCAATTCAGAGGTTATTTAAGCAATTATTGTTGTAGGAGGATTTTGAATTATCATTGCTACAGGAAAATTAGTCCCTAGGATCTTTAACAGTTCTATGAATAATTATGTATTTGTATAATATATTGCATTGACTGGAATCTCACAGTACATAAGCACTCAGCAAGAACTTTTATGGAGATGAGATATGAACTGATTCATTATTGTTTGTATATCTTGTAATAGATATCTATGAATACATACATTCCATTTGTCTTATCAGTAGCTGTGTCAAAATATTTTCCCAGCATGGTATCTATTATTTCCATGCCGAACTCAAGTGAACTTTAAAATCTCTTATTTCTGGGAAGTATGGGCAGAAAGAATCTCAGTCTGCTAGGTCATATGACATTTCCCATCTCTCAGAAAATTGGAGTTTTTTTTTTCCTCCAGATTCTTAGGTATCTGTAATAAATACGATCATTTATTTAAAAAAAAAAATACATTACTAGACTTCTGTCCTGCAGAGAAGGACTAAACGCAGCTCTGCAGAAGCTCTTAATACAATTGTTTTCCATTTGTCTAAATGAAAAAAAAAATGTTTAGTGGATGGTTAGCTTTGATTGTGGTTTAGTTTTCTGCTGATTTACTCTTGTGGATCCTTTGTCCTTTGTGTTGCAGACTGACAGGGAACAAAAATCCAAGCAAAGTGGTAGTTCCAGCTCTTAAACTCAGACTCCGGTATTAGAAGTACACTGACAAATTCATGTGAACCTGCTCTGGGCACCCATTCCAGCAAGCATGAGGGTGCTGCTGTGTTGACATCTGGTTAGGATGAGAAAGGAAGAAAATGGTATCTTTAGAAAAATATGCTTAAAAAAGATCCTTTGAATCCCACTGAAATCATTGGTTTCAGTGCCAAATAGAGACAGGCTGTGAATTTTGGGTTGCTGTGGAGTATCAAAGACAAATTTGGAAAGCAATTGACAAGTGAGTAAGCCACGACTGTTAAAGACCTCTGTAATAACTTGAATCCTGGCTTGGCATGAGAACAAGTCCACATTTGAAAAGACATTTCCCATCTGGTTCAAGTACCAGGTTGTCTTCTCAAACCTTTGGGCTCGCTGTTGAGCTAACCTTCATTCCCATGCCTTCACTGTCGTGTCATCCCATGCTCCTGCTCTCAGCCACGGCCAACATTTCAGAAGAGCTTGGGGTTCGCTTTTATTGTAATTGGGTTTTGGGGTGGAAAATACTTCTTTGTATCCAAGTGGAACGGACAGTCCTTTCTGAAGTCCTTGTATTACTACTATTGAATGTACAAGTGTGAGGACCACAGCTCTATAGGCTAGGCTTGTTTTTGTTGATATTTTACTGATAGTACCACAGCTATAACGTTGCCTAGTGTTTGCTCTTTTTAATCTTGTTCTCTAAAGTTACTACCCGTTTCTGACTTTGTTCACTGTAACTGAGGTGCTACAGGCTCTAATTCCTGTTTCCTACAGAGAAGAAAATGTCATATCCTGAAGATGCAAAATGTAAGAAAACAGCATGAGAAAACACAAGTGTGCAGGCAGTTTTCTTCACAAATATATCAGTAAAAAGTTTGAATTGCTCAAATTAAAATTGTAATGCTGCACTACATGAAAATGAAATGTTTTTAAAGGACAGCTGAAGTTATTGTGCTTGATTGGAGAATGAAAAAACATGGTAGCAAAGGGAAATCTATAAACTCTCAAGATACTGTCAGCTCCCGTATTTAACAGCTCCATCTGAATTCGCATTTAAAAGAGAGAAGTAATAATTCTTGAGTAACCTTGCATAAGGTTAGCTTGGGTGACAGTGAGCAGTAAATTACAGTTATGAGACAGGGCAATGTCCGTAGCTGTCCTGCGATGAGCAATCAGGGCTGGGTGACAGGAGCCTGACTGCTGAGACATCAGTGTCGGTTGACGTGGGCATGACCGGCTTGGCAGGACGGGTTTTCGATTGGTACCGTTTGGTACCGTTGTTGAGCTCCTAGCTTTTTGAAGCATTTCTATAGAAGAATGGCTTGTTTGAAGTTCCGTACTCTATTTCAAGCTGGAGATAAGCTCATTTATTATTCACTTTGCTCTTTTGGAGGTTATGCGAGCAGTTTTGTCTTTCCTAACTTGGAAGAAACAAGTGGAAACACAGTAGTTATGACTGGAGGAGTAGAATATGTTCCCAAATCTGCAAATGTTTTATGATGTGCCACAGCGTTGCTTCTCAGTCTCTTTAGGTTTTGCATTTATGCGTCCCTCCTGAGTTCCTCAACTTCTCATGACTGTACTTAAATCACTGTCTAAGTATGCTGCCTACAATCCTACAATGTAACTTCAAAAGGATTCAGCTACACTCTAAGGAACCTTCTGTATCTTCTTTTTTGATGGTATCATCAGGGCCTTATAGGGATGCCTAGTATTTTTATGATATTTTTTACACAACTGCTGCATTGCTTACAATTGCACAAGGGAGGTTTTGTTTGTTTGTTTGTTTTTTTAATTTGTTCATTCCTGTATTTTCTGGATTTGCTGGTCCATGTTCAGTGTTTGTTGTGCTTTTTCCTAGCAGATCCAGGGAGTTACACTGATATTTTCCATCAAAAGCAACTTAAATGGAAAAGCACTGTGAAAAAGTGGGACTTTATGGTGTGGAAATGACAAACAGGCTAACAATTTCCCTTAAATTTAGATTTTGCTGGTCGTGAAATAACACAGCCCTGTGGTGTTTCATCTGTTTGGAACTAGTAGGTTTTTAAATCAACTTGTGGAAGGGAATGCTGTTTCTGAACCACAGTACTGATAGCTTTGGCTTGGTGGTTTCCAGTGGAGAACATTTTGTAGGTTCCTACTGTATGCTCTGTGTCTGTAAAGCAAGTTGTGCCGTTGGGAAAGCTGTGTGTCTCCTGTTAAAATGTAAATAAATCAAATGAGGTTTTTGGAATCTGAGGCTGAATTGCTATAGTAGGTTGAGTGATGTTTCTGACAAGATATTTCCCTCTGAATTATCATGGAAATTTTCTAGATTGCCAGTAAATCCAACCAAGTGCCTGCGTGTGAGGACTTATTTTCTCATTTTCTTTTTTCTATACAATTAATGAAGCCTAGTTATTGACTTGAAGGGTTGGGGGTGTGTGTGTGGAAAGGTCTAAATCATGTTACGTTCCAGTGCCTCTATGAGTTCTCTTCCTGATTATCACTTCATTGTTATTCCATTATGAAGTAAACTGCATTTTTAAGGGCCTATTTAATACTGTACACGCTCATTATTGGAAACCATGCGTTTAGTATTTCCATAACTGAGGAGAGGTGAACTTTCCTGCAATTGCAAAAATTGAGGCAAGCTGATGTATGTAGACTTGCTCGATAATTTTTCCTTTCCAGACATCTGTTTAGATGAAGCCAACAGTCTTTCCAACTTTCCAAATTATATTGCCTGAAAGGTGCAGGGGCAGCAGTTGTTTTATTCCATTTATATGGATAAAAAACTCTATAGAGCCAATGTCTTAAAGTGGTTTCTGAGTAATTCTTTGCACAGCAACCCAAATTGCGTAGGTCTGATAAGGTATGAAGCTGCTCCTTCTTTTTACTTCCACGTTTATTTCACTTAATATTCCTGATTGTGTTACGTTGGGTGCTGTCATTGGGACTGTTATGTGAACCATTTGGTTCTCAGTTGCTGATGATCATTTTTTTTCTCAGATTTTTCTGTTTTACATCCCACAACCACTTTTCTCATTGCAAATTAGTAGAGAAGCTGAACAGAAAGATTCGTAACTTTTATAATCAGGATGATTTTTCAGCAGGAGTAGGCTCTGTTCACAGAAATCAAGCTTTAAAAAGTAATATATTAATACTAAATGAAGGTATTTAACAGTCATGTTAGACGTTAGTCATTGAAGTTTAAAAGTTGTGACATTTCCACATTAAAAAAACATCTGCAATAATGTTGCAGTATTTGTATAATTGTAGTGTTCGACTGCTAGAGGGTGTATTAATGTTTGTCTGTACAAAGATGTAGGATTTCTCTCGGTTTAATTCCTTCCTCTTTAAAGACTACGTGCATCTCCTTTATTCACTGCAGCACTTGTAGTGGAATTAACTGGGCAAATAATGAATTGCTTTGGTCTGACTATTGAACTGAAGATTGGGAGAAGAATGAGATGGGACAGAATGACATGGGCACAAAAGCCATGGGGAAGATTATCTGGGATTTCATTTTGATGATTTTTTTTTACATTTTTGATTTTGTTTTGTTTCTAACCAACCCAGAATACTTTCCTATAGAATGTGAATGTTAATTTCCTACTTGCCATGGTTTGAAAAAAAATGATTTAGTAACTGTACTCCAAATTTATCAATACTTGGCATCCAGAAAGCTTTTGTTTTGTTTTGCTTTTTGACAAATGTATTTATTATTGATCTTTGTTGTACTTCATGTAAGTATGCTTGCATACAAAATATCTGTGTATACTTCTGATACCTTATCACAGTATGTATGTGCTCCTTTTAAATTCAGTGTATTCAGACAAAAAATATTTTGAAAAAAAAAAAAAGAGCATTACATTTTCTGCTACTGAATGTCATGTTTTAACTCATTTTATTTTGCATTAATTAGTTTTGATTTTTCTAAAGTGTGTTCTTACAGAAGTAATGACTTCTGCATCACTGCTTTTAATATGCTGGAAAGCACTGTGGTAATGTTTATAAGACTTAGGCTGTCTGAAAATAATGTTGTTAAAGCTATTTGTTCACCTGTAGAGAAGTCTTTTATCAATCTTGAGTATATAGCGTGATTTGTAACTTTTATAATTTTTCTTTGTACTGAAGTTAGCATTTATGGGTCATTAGTTTGTTATTTTTCCTTGTCTGCAAGTCAGTGTCAGGGAGAAAGTAGTTTTCATGCATTTTATACTATACCAGTAGCAATATGATTATTATCTCTGTATGTACATCTGCTTTTTGTATATGCATCTTACTTTCAGTGTTTGCACAGTCCAGATATATATTGTTGTGCAGTGTATGCTTTTGGATGCAAAGTAAAACATTTAGAATGCTTCTAGTGTTATTGGCAATGCATTGGACCTAAGCATGGACCTAATGAAATTAGTGAGTGTTCAGAAACTCGCGTCAAAAATCTGTCTCTGGAAGGCTCCATAATATCTTCTGTTCACTTAAATGATTTTTATTTTTATTTTATATGCATAATGTGTCCAAATTTTGGTAATCATGTGGAATACCTGAAGGCAGCAATGGGAACATAAAGGGTAAATTAACTTTGCACATTTGTTTCTCTGAGATATCATTCTGAAGCTGAGCAGAGGAGGGAGTAGCTGTAAAGAGGCTTTTGGGCTCCGTGAGAGTGCAAGTGCTACCAGCAGCGTATTCTTGGTAAGGGCATTTGTGTCCCAGTTTGGGAAATGGTCTGTATCGCTCCTCTCAAGCATTGTCAGACTCTGACGTAGTAAACTGTATTAAAATAGTGACATGCACGAAATCAGCTTTGAGCAGTTTGAGTGGTGTTTCTTCCTTCTCATTAACAGCCTGCAGAAGGCATGTGGAAATGGGAAAGGATAGAGGATGGGAAGGGGAATTGCTCCTGTTGAGTACCTTAGAACAGCATCAAGGATACACTTTCCCACAGGCAAAGGACACAACTCTTTGTATTAATGTTATTACAGTATTTACACTTCTATTAGCAATCAATACTACAAAACCAGGAAGTTACATTAGTGTCCACTAAGCTCTGCTTTATGTATACTGCCTTGGTTTGTATTACTCATTTTTTATTTACACAAGGAATGATTTCACAGATGAGAACAATGCACTGTTAAGTTAGTGATGGAAGAATTTGTATAATTTAAAGAAGTCCAGAAGAGGGCACACTTGCATACCAGAAATGTTTTCTACATAACTGAAGATCTGCATTCTGGTGTGGTATTGCTGTAATCAAAGAAAATGTAATAATATACAAAATGAAGAGGTTACTTTTTATTAGTTACAGGATCTTTAGAAAAAATAGATTCGAATGGTTATATTTAAATATATATATATTTACATCAAATTAATAATAAGTGCATTAATTATCCAATAGAAATTGCTGTTAAGTTCTACTTGCATTTTTGAAATGCATTGATATTTTTATATTTCAGTAACGAATTTGTCAGGCAAGGGATAAGAGCCTCCCATGCCCTTTTGACGTTTTTTCAGAGGTAGATGTATGATGCAAAGCTCAGCAACGTATGCAAAGTAATAAAGGCTAATTTATGTATTGCTTTCTAAAACAGTCATATATGATAAAATGTAATGAGATATATCCATGTTCACTGGGCTTTGACATTTGACCTGGTGAATTATCTTATGGCTTCCTAAATACTGTAAAACTGCAAGGACAGATCGTGTCTCATGACCCGGTAACTTGTCGGTTTTTCCAGAATTGTTTATTAGCCAGACTCTAGGAGTATGTGGTATATTTTTGTATTTTTACTTGAGATATCAAAGACAAAAAATGCATCTCTACTATAATCAGCGTCCTAAAACTTCCGTAGTGAAATAATAGGAAGAAAAGAGGATTGTTTCATTTCTTTAAGATGACTGAGCTGGAGGAATAAGTACTTTCCATTTTGGTTTGGATTTTTTTTTTTCAATTTTAGATATTGATCCAGTTTTCATAACGTTTGATAACATTTGGAAAGTTCTTCAGAACCTCTCCTTTTAACAGATATAGCAGCTAATTTAAAATATTTTAGCATGTGTTTGGCTTCAACACAATGGAATGAAACATTATGTGAAATTCATTTATCTATGATAAAGCTTTAAGTTTATGTGCTTTATAAAGTAAGCTATGATTAAGCTTAGGGTAACATATTGACTACATATTTTCACAATACATATGTTATGTAGGTTGTTTATATGTTTGTCAGTTTAATTAACTGTTACTTTGACCAATTCTTTCATTTGTTAGGCAATTTTTTAAAAGGAAACTGAGAGCCTGAAAACCCAGATGGATGCATTACAGTACATGACAAAGTTGAAAATTGTTTCAGGCACTTGGTTAGGTTTTGAGTTAAGTCCACAGGTTTTAATTTCCTTTTATTTAAAGGAATTTCTTCCAATTTATGCTGAGGATTGGTTTATATCTTTAATAGCATCACTGATTTTTTTATTTTTATTTTTTACATTGTAATGAAACTTCGATGTAAAGTCAGAGATCTCCAAAAGACAGCTCTGGAGCTTTAAGTGGACAGTGACTGAGCTCTTTCTGACAGCATCTAAAATACCTTGGGGCATGATATGTAGTAATGTAGTTACTATAAGGCTGTCAAATTCATTGCCAAATTGTACTTGAATCCTGGGATCAGATAAATTAGATTTTAATTGGGTTTTAAGAGTAAGCTGAATAAGTAGATAAGATAGAATTAACCAGAGACATACTAATGTAATGAAACCTTTGGTTCTCCTAAGCCATTGTATTAAACACTGCAAGTCTTTTGCTGAAAAGAGACGACATGGTAGAGTAGAAAGAGATTAACAATGATAGGTAAGACAAAGGATGGTATCTAACATAATCACTTAAACACATAATAACATAACCACATTATTTGGAACACCAGGAACCCATGAAACTGGTTAACATTCCATTAGTTATATTTTATTATAGCATTTTAAGGGGAAAAAAAAAACACAAATAAACAAAAGTCCAAAATTGAGTGTTTCCTAGCTGGTGGGACCTTTCATGCAGGGAATTTGCCGAGGCTATTGAATGGTGTTTTTTTCTTTCTATAGGGAAGAACAGAAGTTGATGTGAAGTGAAATGGTCATAATACTTGCTTGTGTATTTCTTTTCTCTTGGAACTGTCTTAAGATGGTTTTTCTCTGCAGAATTTTTATTTTTATTGGATACATGACTTTTTTTTTTCCTCGTAACTTCCTTTTGTCTTCCATATAGACACATTCAGATGATGAAAATTTTTTAAAGTTATAAAATTCAAGCACTTGAACTCATTGGTTATTCCATTATTTTATCTTTAAAAACTTTTTTTTTCCATTTAAATCTGAACAGTGTGTTTAAAGACTAAAGGGCTTGCAGTGCAAACTTTAAAATGAATGAGCTGTTACATAAATAAAAACAGTGGTCTGTATCATGAATAAGACTTGATAATTGCAGTGAGTATCCCAAAAGACTAAGCATCAGTTACTTCTTTGAATTTCCAGATGAATGAGAGAAGGAAAAAAAAAAGAGAGAAAAGAGAAAAAATGGAAAAAAAAAGGGGGAGGATTTTTTGTTGTTGATGTCAATGATGAAAACATTAGTTCATTAGAAAAGTATGTCTTATCCTTCTGAATGGGTAGGTGAGCACAAACCCTTATGCATGCCTTTTGATTCCTGCGTGTAGGAAGAGGACCACAGAGCCGAATTCCACAGGTGTCAGTGAGGGGTCATTAAAGGATTCAGTGGGGAATGTAAAAATGCCTGACTTCCCGGCTGTAGATGTCCCCATGAAAAGCAGTAAAGCTAATTCTCAAGATTTAAAATGCGATTGTATACGTGGATTTGGGTCTCAGGTTTTATGGGAGCTGGTTCATCCTGATGTTCTGCGTGGATAGCCAGCACATGGTTAATCCAAATGTTCAAGCATTTTGTCAGTTTGAATTTAAATTAAAAGTTATGAAATCAAATGCTTAAAAGCAAAGCATAAAGAAGTTAATGTTTTGCAATTTCACATCATGGTTTAACTGATGGAATATATTTTGAAACAGAAACACAGAGGCAGTTCATTTCTTTATTTATTTTTGCCAGAAGCTAACAAGGCACTTTATTTACAGAAGTCTGCCCAGACCTTAGATGAACAACCGTTTTATTTCTCTCTTCAAGCTTTTTTTTTCTCCTTTCAGTGTAAATAAATAAATAAGTGAATGAATAAATAAAAGGTATGCCTGATTGCGAGTGTGCAAGACTAGACTTGCAAAGTACATCTACGTCCGACCATTTGTGTGTACCAAACAATAAAACTTGAAGGCTCATTAGCCTGGAATGACCCAACTGTGTTTTATGCATAGGGGTCATTTCTTTACTAATGAGCCTCTAAGCCAGATGGCTAACCCCACAGTAGTCTAACTGCATTAGTGTGATTTAGATTTTTAGGCAAATTGCTTTTCTTTTCTTTTCTTTTCTTTTCTTTTCTTTTCTTTTCTTTTCTTTTCTTTTCTTTTCTTTTCTTTT
>VXAA01003707.1:547979-594952 GCA_013399115.1 Anseranas semipalmata | reverse complement strand
CTTCCCCCCTCCCTTTCACTTTCCCTTTCCCTTTCCCTTTCCCTTTCCCTTTCCCTTTCCCTTTCTTTTCCTTTCTTTTTTAACAAACAGGAGCCACTGGCACTGCTGAGGCACACCTTTTACTAGAACTGTGTAAAACAAAGTATTTTGCCTTAGAAGATAAATGGCTAAGGTGACTCCGTACTTCTTTATATCATTTTCTAATATATTTACTAATTTGTAGTGATCCTGGTTTGGTAGATACTACCCTCCCTGTTCTGGACAGAAAGTTATTCTGACTGCCGTTATCTCTATTGGATTTTGTTTCAATAGACAATTAATCAAATCCATTCTTATTGCCTCATTTCTGAGTGCATATGAAAGTGCGTATGTGTAAAACGTGAAAGAAGGATTCTGCACAGGTGACAATGAAATAATACTATTTGCTTTTTAATGTCTGTCTTCTTCCAGAATTGTTGGTTGTCTTTATGAATTTAAGATGTTTCAAGTAATGAGGATGAGGAATTTTTTCTCGTTTGGGCCTGGATTTCACATTGCTGTAGAAACCTTTTTCAGGCACGAGGAACCTGGGCATTGTGGATTCCCTTTGGTCAGCTGAAAGAGTTTGATGCCTTCAAAACATACTATATTTTAAGTCAATCATTTTCGAAGGATGCTTTTCTCTCAGCACGGACTAAAGTGTCCTCAAGACAAGTTTGGAAATAAGACATGAAAACCTACACAGAGAACAGGCATGAAGAGAGGAGTACTTAAAAGGAGGGCAGTTTACAAAGGGCAAAATCAGCAAGGATATTCTGGAGATGGTTTGAAAGAGTGTGTCAAACATATTGTAAAAATGAGCACCTGTGTCCTTTCTGCAATCCCATATCTGAAATAAATTCTGATGTAGCAGATTTAGTGTCTGTTACAGTGAGTAACTTCAAATGATGATTTGCTCATATCTTACGGGATTTTGTTGCGATGATGTTAAGTAATTGTATATAGGTTCTCAGCACTGAAAATTGCTCTCATCTTGAAAGAAGGTGGTTACATTTGAAGGAAAGAGAATGTAAAATGGGTCAGATTTATGTGGCTTAGGATCTTCTCTCTGGTAATGGTCACAGGGGGTAACTAAAGAAGAGTATAAGAACCTGGCAAACATATTGTGATTGTGATTCTTTGCAAATTTATTCGCTCTGCCTTGAGCAATTTATGGTTCAGGGAGTTCCTGAACTAAAGTTGATCTTTGTTGTAGAAAAATGAATAATTTAGGTTCCTTACTTAAACCATCTGTAGAGCGTTAAGATTGTTAGAGATTTACACAGGTCTCTGGAATATCTACTTTGCATCATTTTGTCCTTGCCTCCATCCCCCCCTATAGTTTTCCAAGTTGTTTTGTCCAGGATGTATTAGGAAGGGGAGAAATGTAAGAATTATTACTCTTT
Source organism: Anseranas semipalmata (assembly GCA_013399115.1). Classification (NCBI taxonomy): domain Eukaryota; kingdom Metazoa; phylum Chordata; class Aves; order Anseriformes; family Anseranatidae; genus Anseranas; species Anseranas semipalmata. Next base: position 593,528 of record VXAA01003707.1, on the reverse strand, counting down.
GGCAGTTTTCTTTGTAGTTATTTTAAAACTTTATTGAATATTTTTCTTAGACATGATCAACTTTATCTGCATTTTTTTTTTTACATTTTGAATACTGAAACAAAACTGAAGATGCAGTGCTGTGTCCTTTAAATGTATCGAGTCTAATACATGGAGATTTGCTTGCTTAATCCCTATGCGCTACTGTTTTCTGACTATACCTGCCTCTTACTAGCTCCAGTAACTTCCAAAGCAATGTGATTTCCTGTGCTGGGGAAACCTGCCTAAAATCAGCTGTGAAGATAGAGTGGAGGATGGTCTGGAAGCCTGTGGTCTTATTCTGTGCTTCCTAAATAAGCCACATTAAAAGAAGTCCTGGTAGAAAGTACAGCATCTTCAGATGCTCCTCATCACATTGTGTGATCACGCAGACATGGCCAATGCACTTTTCTTTGTCAGAAAATATTGGAAAATGTTTAGTAAAGCTTTGCTTCAGTAAAAGGGTTTTGCTATAAGCAAAGTCAGAATCAGGGCCAAAAATGCACAAGGTAAGAACTTTAAGTGCAAGAAAATCTTAATGCTGTTGTGATTTCCCAGTGCTCATACATCTAACTTTAAGAACTAGGACACAGGTCATTTTCTGATGGAGATACTAATCACAGTGGAAGAGAAGAGGTGTTTTCTGTTTTATCCTGATTTGAGCTCATATTTCTGAGTTCACATTTCCTGATATATTAGGATGGGTATGTGCGTGAGTGAGTCTCACATTTCTAGCTTCTGTCTCTCTTTAACCAAAGCCAAATGAAGTCTCTCACTGAATATTAAGTGTTGGGTAGAAAGTTGTTTTCAAATCTGTCATTACTTTTACAATTTATTTTTTGAAGATTAAACTTCTACTTTCTAATTGAGAATGTGAAGCTGGTCTCTGAGTCATACCTTAATTTGTAGTCTGGAAAATATAAGTGGTATTTTTTCCTCTTTACTTTGTGTTGCCACACTAACAGAATGACAATAATATTACTGTTTTTTTTTTTTTTTTCAAACCATATAATTAAATGATTATGAAAACTAAAAAGCAATCCATTCACTGAAGAGTGGTTACACTTTTACTGCCATGTAAGCAAAATTGTAATAACAAAATGATAGAGCATCATGTACTGTGTACATTTTTATTTGTTAATAACAAATTTAAAATGATAAATACTTTTCCTTCTGTAAAATTCTTACTGAATCTCTTGAGAATTCAGTAGCACTGTAAATGTAATCTGCAGTTCTTTACAATTATAGTTTAAATAGACCAAGTCTAAAGGGAGTCTGCCTATTTGATTTTCAAATTTGCATCACTTAAAATCCAATCAGACCAACTGTTCAGATTTTTATTAGATATGAAATACACGAATGGGCTCAAGGCCACACTATGTATAGCAAATACATACCTCGTTTTACAGCATGGATTATCTAACTTGTTACTTAGCGTGTGGTTTGACCTTCAGCCCACAAAGGCTGCATACTGACTCCGTGAATTGTTACTGTATTAAACCCTTCGATTTTCAGTAACTGGTGTTTTATAGGCCGGCAGATTGCATTTGATTTTGTGAATTTGCTGTAACATATTGGGTTTAACGGATTTATGCAGGAATGTAAAACAAAAATAATACAGCAGGCACCCAGAATTTTAGAACACAAGGGCATTAGGCTTGCAGATGGCTGACATGGATAATGACATTGAATAATTTAGTATGGGAGGTAATCTGGTTTGGACAGAATACATTAACATTTAGCCAGTGCATCCAGGTGTTTGGGTAGTGATCTGTACGGTCTCATCTAAGGGAGACCAGAGTGACTATGTGAAGTACAGCACCATATTCTCACTGACTGTGCTTAAAGAGGGAGGATCTGTTCAGAACGTGCTAAAATAGCTTTTATAGGCCCTCAGTACTGCAGTCTCTAAAATCATTTCTCACTGTGTGGCATCCTTTGTTAATTCTGGTCGTGGGAGAAAAGGAGGAATGTTTATTTAATGCTTTGATTGTAATTGTTTGTTCATTGAGTGCAGGCCTAAGAAAACAAGGAGGAAATAAAAATAACCATTAAAAAAATAAAATAAAAGAGGTTTCTCTCCTGTTCTTATCTACATGATAACACTCCAATCTTTATGCCATGGAAAATCTTTAAAATATGGTAGACATAATGGTATTCTTGGTAGATAAGAATTTGAGGGGAACAATCAGACCAGGAACAGACTACTACTGGTTAGATCAGCTGGCAGGAGCCGTTTGAGTGGTATTTGGTGGGTGATTCGTGCATAGCAGGAATAAGTTGTGTCATAGTTTTGCATTTGTGTCCCCATGACACAGACACACACAAACACACACAGAATCATTGATCATACTAGTTTGTTTTACTTACTTTTTAAAGTCTTTACTTACTTTTTAAAGTCAGATTACCACCACTATTATTTTTCTTTTCATATGTTTGGAAGATAATAACCAATTTTCCCCAACTCTTCAATGAAAAACATTCGTCTAAAATCCATATTAATAATGTTCACCAATACCATACACTTTAAGGAGTATTCACGATGACATTGTGTAATGAGTATAGAACGTGAATGATGTTCATCATTTTTATCAAATTTAAGCTTAATATTTTTTTCAGGCAAATCCTGGATATTTTTTGCCTTGGTAGAACGGTTTGAATATTTGAGAAGTTAAGGAACAAAACAGTTCCACTGTGTGTATGCAAATGGTAACTTTTTCAGTGGTTTTGGGTGGCCAACTGCAGTGCTTGAGCCATGCATCTCTTGCAAGCCATGAATTTCTCCCTGGTTGGACTATGTCATCAGAAGCAGAGCTGAGCTAATCCACATTTCCAGCTTTTGGCAGAAACAAGGCATGGGGAGCTTGCTGAAGGAGATGTTAAGGTTTGACTTACAATGGAGCCATCTGTAGAGTGGATCATTTTCGTGACCATTTAAGCACTGGTTGAATCCCTGACTGTCATTATTGAACCGAAATAAGAATCTGATAAAAGAAAGGGAGGGAGCTTTCAGCAATGCATAGTATAGGGTTTAAATTGAGTTAAACTTGCAATTTGCTGCATCTTTTTTTTCTTGCCTATTCCAAAAAGCGATAGGTATCAGATTTTCTGAAAGAACTGAACATCACGTAGAGCCAAATGTGGAGAATTTCTGTTGAATAGATGAAGTTTTTCAATATCATAGGAAATTGAAAATTAGAGAATACGAGGGGAAAACACCTTAATACAGTTACCACTCACTATTTTTATAAAATAGACCGTAAGTATTATGAACGCCAAGAATATCCTAACCATCGTATTGATTTTGTAATGTTTCTGACTCTGGTATTGCAGTACAGTGACATTCATAACAAACAATGGAACTATAATAACTGAAGTGCAACACCAGCTGATGGAAATAAAATTAAATCTATCTTCAGTAATAAAGAAGTGACATCCACCAAGAATAGAATACAAACTGGTTTTCTAGTTTTATAATGTTCAATTACAACAAGCTATAAATAAAAAGTAGGTATTTGTTGTAGCAATGCTTCTTTTATATCAGCTAAAAATCAGATAATGTAATTTCTCTTTGATTCTCTACAAAAAGTTCCTAAAACAAATGCATATGCATGTACATGCATATTCACCTCCTTTAATAGAAAGCCATATGATTGTGACATTTGAATTCTACAAAATATTTAACAAGGTTTCTTAAGTATCTTCACGTTTGTGTTGACAGACACGTTAAAAACAAGCCTCTGTTGTAGAAAATACAAATCTAGCCCCACTTTGTTTGTGCTATTACAATACATCTGGAATTTTCAAGACCTTGAAGCACTAAATGCTTAAGCAACATCAAGGATTACTTTGGATAGGAAATTCATCCTGTTAATTTCAGTAACTGAATAATACATTTGTTTAAAAGAAATAATTAAAAATCTGACCTAAAAATAAATATGCAGTCTATATATTTGCTGTGATAGGGTTGAAATATTACTGCCTGCACAAATATCATGATACTGAGAACAATTTGGTGCTTAAAACATGCATAATTTAGTTATGCTCCAGTGCCCCAACATTGACAATTGGAAGTACATCTCCAAGTAATGGCAACAAGATCCTTCATCTAGAGATATTTCTTGTTTTGTTTAATTGTTTTCTCAAAATAAAAGTACTGTCTTTGCTTGGATCCCTCATCACACTTCTTCACATGTAGTGTCTGTGCTTGACTAACAGCCAGGTCACCAATATGGGGAGGAGAACCCCTTGACTTCTTTATTGACCTTTATTATGAATACCAGGTGAAAGCAGTTGATTATTTGATTTTGGATATCCAAATCATCTCTTGAGAAAGCAAGTTTGGCTTTCATTGTTTTGCTGGATACCAACAGCATTGGCAAAGTATTTATTGTGGTTCATCTGATTCATAGCGTTCTGCTAGGGGTTGCTATAGTTGCATTTTGTGAATCCAAAGAAAGGGGTAACTTGCATCCTTTGTAGGTTAGTCATACCCTAAAATGAAAAGAGCTAAGGGATTGAACTACTAAAGGACTGGACTTTCTAACAAATATATGAATGGTTTTAGTGCCCAACTCTTCGGTCCATGTCCTTGGCATTTTTGCATGGCTTTCTGCAAACTGCAAACCTTCATTTTAAAAAGGCAAGAGGGTGTATTTTTCTTTGTGTGGTGCATTATTGCAAAATAAATTATACCGGCATGATGTAAAAACACATATTTTAGCTAATTTAGCTAGTTCAGGGAAAACAACATACTAACATTTGTCTTCTTGACTTTATTCAATTCTCTCTTGCAGAAGAACCTAAACTCAGAGTTACTAAATGACCTTTTGAAAGAGTTATTAAGAATTCAGAACAATTCTTACCATTTTCGTCTCGATCTTGATGTCTGTATTACTCTTAGTAGAGTCATTTTCAGTTCTCTGTCTCCTTTCAAAATTTCCTGACATATAACTGACAAGATCTACCTGGAACATAATGCAAGAAGACCCCAGCGGAAAGGGAGCAGAAAGAGCCTGACACTGGGATATGAAATGCAACCTTTGCCTGTCACTTTGGTATTAAAGTGCACCTGGCACCTGTGATCGTATTTCTCTGACAGGGATGGTAAAAAGTGTAGTTGAGATAAGTTATAAACTGATCTGCTTTTGCTTTATAAAGGTCTTCATTTTTGTTTTTTTCATATCTGGAATTTTGTATTTTGGGGGGAACCTACAAAATTTTTCATTTTTCCTCTGGGTTCTAGAAAAAAATATTTCTTCCTATCCTGGTATATTTATTTAATTAAATAAGTAAGGGGCAGAAGTGGGCCATGGATGTTGGGAAAATCTGATTTCTTCCTGTCCTTTTTAAAACTTAAAAACATTTTCATTGAATTCTTTTAAAATACTGTTCTGTGGACAGAGGACTTTTTTGGGAAAAGAAGAATCACTATCTCTTTTCAACATTATTGTTATACCAGGGTGGTTCAGGGACACGTGTGTGTTTGGCAGTCCATAAACATTGCCTGGTTTGTTGGCCCGGTAAAAGGGGCTTTTGTACCTAGTGGTGTCTTGAACTTAACTAATGAAATTGGAGAGAGGGAAGCAGGATGTTCCCAATGGAAGTCTACATCGGTGGAAAGGGTTGATCTCCCAGTTTCCTTACTGAGTCGCTAGCTGCTGAGTCACTTCTGTAATTTCCTGTGTGGAACTCAAAAGGGATGTGGCAAACTTCCCTCTGTATCTGCCTCCTTAGTATGTGAAGGGATTTGGCATTAACAAGAATGTCAGTTTTCCACCAAAAGCACAGTCAGCCCTTGGAACAGGTTGCCCGGAGGTCTCCATCCATGAAGCTTTTCAAGACCAGGGTGGATGAAGTCTTGAGCAACCTGGTCTGGCCTCGTAGCTGACGCTCCTTGGAGCAGGTGGTTGGACTAGGTGACTCTGAAGTCCCCTCCAGCCTTTATTATTTTATGATGCTATGATATTTAGGAGAGTTTGTACACAGCAACAGGCCATTTGACATTCAGAGTTCTTGCACGTTTCTAGCTGACAACAGCCTTCTATTTCTGGCATTTTGCAGTGTGTGCTAGAACTGGTATTCTTGTCAGCTTAAGAAGTAGCACAAAAGCAGAATATTAATTAAAAATGGATACTGGTTTCTTGTAGAAGGATGGTACCTAGGTATACTTAACTCCCAACTGATTTTCCATTTGCCTCTGCCAATTTTTAAGCTAAAAGCAGATGTTGGCTACTTTCATTACCTTTGCTTCTCTTTTGCTGATTAATATAGTAGAGAAGGATCATAGTAGTAGTATCTTGTTTTTTTTTCCCAAATTAGGAAAAATAAAAAAAATCCTTACTACAGAATGTAATCAATGTCTCAACTTTGTGAAGTAAATTCAGTACTGAAGAAGTGTGTTTTGGTTCTTCGTGTGAGCCCTGAATTCTACAAGCAAAGTTTGTTTCAGAATAATATAATTAAAAAACAAACAAACAAAAAAACATTCATTTGATGACTTTTAGTTGAAAAGCTTGAATCACTTTACCAAACTATATATATATTATATATATATTTCATTTTCATGCATGGTGTGCATTTTATCACAGAGAGACTTAAATTGCTTGAAATTAACCAAGAATTTACTAGTGGAGCTTGATAACCTAGTTCTTGTCATTGTAGTCCCTACTCAAAAATTTCTTTGAATCTTTTTGAAAGAGACCAATAATTAAAACCCACTGCTGAGAAATCAGGAATGGATTTTTATGGTATGTTATTCAAAGTTTAAGATGAATGGATTTGCAAAAGTATTATGGTTTTGTGTTACAGATTTGTTAACATAAATAGAATTTACATTGAGGCTTAATGGTTTTACATTCATGTACACTTGCATTCATTGGCTACCTGGGAATTTCTTTTGCTGTTCTAAATCATTTAGAGAAAAAACACAAATGATGTAAATAAGCTATAGTCGGTTATTTAAAAAAAAAATAATGTTTATTATATGTTGATGGCAGGCGGGGAGGGGTTGTTGCATTACCTGAGAGATGAACTTATTCTATCATTGCTTTTTGGTATAATTTTGCTTCTGCCTGTTGTGACAAAAAATAACATTTGTAAGTTGGGCCCAAGCATACTTGCAAACTTCTGTTATGTCAATTTTTACTTACCTTTAAAAGATATTTAAAAATTTCTGTTCCTGCCTGGGATGTTGGAAAAACATTCCCCTTCCCCCCAGAAAATTATATGATTGGAATTTGCAAATAAATTAGCTAAATTTAAAGCTTGAAGGCTACAAGTCAAATAAATAACATGTTATTAACTTGTATTACCTATATCATTACAGCATAAGGAAACTTGCCAGATAAGTTCTTTGCTGCTTATCATTTCCAAGAGAAAAAATGATTTATGAGTATTCTATGGAAAATTACATTCTGCAAACCTCATCTTTCATGAAGCAAAAGAAGACTAACGAGGGACATCTTTGTTGTAGGAAATAAATTCAGATTCCTTGAAAATGCTTCAGATTTCCTAGTGTGTCTGTATTTGTACAGCGAATCTGTTGGAATAGTGATTTGCATTAGATTGCGCTAGGTCATGCTGATTTAAAAGAAAAGAACTCACTTTTGAAGTAAGTTTCTTTTTGTAGTTTTCCAGTAATGTTCTTTGAATTCTGTGACAGTACCATGTGTTCAGTTAACCTAATTAAAGCACATTGATTGATTGTCATTTAAACTATGTTCAAACTATGCAAGTAAAATTGCTATAGGAAGCAGACTTTTAAAATGTGTTTTATGAGAACATAGACTATTCTTTACCAATGAATGGTTTTTGGAAGGAAGCCTTCAAAAAAGATGAAGAAAGGTAACTAAATCACCAAATAACATTATATAAAGAGAAATAAATGAAAGGAGTTCCCAATTTATCTTTCACCAAATGATATACTGACTGGACAGATATATTCTCCATTGGTTTTTAAATGTATGTGAATACTAACACCGTGATTTAAAGTTATGTTACTGTGGCTTTTCTATGAAGTTAAAATTGGTGACAGTCTAACCACATGCTGATTTCACAGTAAACTATCATTAAATTAGCTTCAGTAAAATCTTTTAAATAGTCCAGTGTGAACAGCTTCTTAGCCAAAATTACATTATTTCCCAATGCCATCTAAGTCCACTTTTATTTCAAATACCTCAGTCCTTTAGAACGTATCTTGGGAATGACAAATAGGACAGATCTCTTTAAAAGCCCACTTTTTAAAATTCAAATTGTTTTTTAAGCTTTAATATCTTTGTAGGAAAATAAGCCTTAAAACTGAAAGTTATTTAGATATTTGAGGCAATGAACAATGAAAACTTCTCTCATTCTGTTTTTAGAAATTCTGTTTTCAGTCCCAAAGGCATTTTTTGCCAGTCCAGGTTCTAAACTTTGCTTTTCCTTTCATTTTTCTTTTTAATGAGGGTGATGATGTCACTGATGATTATCAATGTTACTTCACTGTTCCTCTCTGCCTCCTCACTACTTGAACACATGTCCAGGAAGGGGAAATTTAGGTTAGTTACATCCTCCACTTGGAGGTGGAATCTGAATCTGAATCCCAGTATGCTAACCAGGAACCTGGCATTTTGGGAGGGGTTGTAAATACGTTTCAACTTTATATTGAAAATGATAAAATCCAGTAGAAAAGTTGCATGTGTGTTTGGGGCAGGAGCTTGTTTCCAGTACAGTCAATGTGCTTGTTTTAGAGCTTTTACTCTCTCTCTCTCACTGATGTGGTGGTCTTAAGTTTTATTAGGAAAAAAAAAAAAAAAAAGAAGTGCTTTTACATACTTTAAAAGGCTCGGAATAAGAAAACAAATATTATGGCCTAGCTTCTGGAAGAATCTTTTAATCCATATTCAGAGTAGTAAGAGAAATCACAGATCCTCTGTTTACTTCTTTTCCTGGGCTTTGTGAAAAACAACAAGTTTTCTTGTATGGATCTCAACATGCTAACAATTGTTGTCTTAGAGTGAAAAGTGTTGTAATCAAATCTCATAAGGTGAGCACTTCAGGTGAGTGTTTAAGGAATAATGATTATGTTATTCAGTGACTAAATTGAAATATGGGGAAGGCAGAGGAATCATGCCTTTGTTCTTTGCCTTCACCAAAGTGAACGTAAGTGACATTCAGCAGTATGTGACTGATCTGTTGCTTCACAGTCTCGTCTTTATACTGTAAGAGTTTGGAGAAATCTGCCTGTCCATTATAAATAAATGTAGTGGGACGTTCAGATTCTGTGTATCTTTAATGAGCCACTAACTCAACTTTTTAATGTTTTACTTATTTCTCTTTTAAAAATTACAGATCAGTGGAGAGATTAAAATAAATACAAGCATTGAAGAATTTTTCCTTTAGGGCTCTAGCATGGAATTGCAATCACTCTGGAAGAGATCTGGGTTCTCAGAAATGAGGTCACCTTGGCAACAAAATCTTGTGTTGTCTGAAAGAAGCTGATCAGTGATTTGGCAGAGGAAGGGAAGGAGAAGGGGGATCTCTGAGCCATTGCTTCTCTTTTTGGTCCTCTTCTGCTGTGCAAGATGATGGTTAGGTGCTTGTATCAGAAGCTGGATGAGGCTCCTGCCTTAGAGCAGACTCTCAGAGCGCCAAAGGGAATTAGCAAACCCTCAAGTGGGATAGGAAGTATTCAGCTTTTTGTACTGATCTGTATCAACTTGGGTTTTATTTAAAGAGTAAACACGATGCATTGAGGATGATGCATTGCCGCACCTCGAGTACTGTGTTCAGTTTTGGGCCCCTCACTACAAGAAGGACATGGAGGTGCTCGAGAGAGTCCAGAGAAGGGCAACGAAGCTGGTGAGGGGTCTGGAGAACAAGTCTTACGAGGTACGGCTGAGGGAGCTGGGGTTGTTCAGCCTGGAGAAGAGGAGGCTCAGGGGTGACCTTATCGCTCTCTACAGGTACCTTAAAGGAGGCTGTAGTGAGGTAGGGATTGGTCTCTTCTCCCACGTGCCTGGTGACAGGACGAGGGGGAATGGGCTCAAGTTGCGTCAGGGGAGGTTTAGGTTGAATGTTAGGAAAAACTTCTTTACTGAAAGGGTAGTTAGGCATTGGAATGGGCTGCCCAGGGAAGTGGTTGAGTCACCATCCCTGGAGGTCTTTAAAAGACGTTTAGATGTTGAGCTTAGAGATATGGTTTAGTGTGGGCCTTGTTAGAGTTAGGTCAGAGGTTGGACTAGGTGATCTTGGAGGTCTCTTCCAACCTGAACAATTCTGTGATTCTGTGATTCTATGATGTAAACCTTTCTGTATATTCCCATGTGTTTGCTTGTTCTGTCTAGTTTGTCCTGGAGGATTAGACAGAAGGCCAGAAGGTTCTTGTCTTCAGTGGCATTCTGGGAAATGAATGAGTGCGGGTGGTGGGTACATGAGGACTGGTGAGTCAGGCCTGAGTGCTGGGGGTAGGTAGGCAGGCTATCAACTTGCAGGATGGAGTCATGTGTAGTATCTCAGTATTCACAAATCTTAGCTTTACTGCCAGAAGCCTGCTTTTTCCTAAAAGCTAAAAACGTTTTGATTGCTTCCTCTAATAATAATGTACCTTTTGAACCTGACTCCTCTAATACAAATCCCAAATCATTTACAGGGATAACTGCTAGAGATGTAAATGTAATTGAATCTTCCCCAGCTGTGACAGGGGAGGGTCAGGCTGGGTGTTAGGAAAAGGTTCTTCACCGCGAGGGTGGTCGCACACTGGAACAGGCTCGCCAGGGAAGTGGTCACGGCACCAAGCCTGCCAGAGTTTAAGAAGTGTTTGGACAACGCTTTCAGACACATGGTCTGAATTCTGATTTTTGGGTAGACCTGTGTGGAGCCAGGAGGTGGACTCGATGATCCTTGTGCATCCCTTCCAACTCGGGATATTCTATGATTATTTATTTTCTTACTGTGGTGTGCCCTGTTTGTTTGTTTGGGAGGATAAGAGGCAGGGAGGATTTGAAATATTTAACCCAACTGAAGTCTTCCTTCTTTAGCATATTTGGATGAAACATAATCATGTGAGTTACACTAGATATCACGCTAGATGATCTAATGGTCTTCCTTGTCTTTGCTTTTTATTGATCCATGGATCAATCGCAAAACAGTATGCATTTACTTGTCTGAATATTTGCCTGTTTCCTCACCCAGAAAACAATTTCTGGTATCGTCAATAAGGCTTACAGTTTACAATGAGCTCTGTAATGCTAAGGTAGAAACTGTACAGGAATAACAGGCTTGGTCTTGCCATGCACTTTGCATTAGAAAAGAAACATTTGAGTCAAATTGGGTAAAGAAGTAATGGTACAAAAATCTACTATAGGACCTCCAGAATGAAATTCAGTGCAAAAAGAGGAATTTTAGAGTGCAGAACTATTGATACGGTTAGAACTATTTTGTTGGACTCCCAGCCACTTTGGTGAAAGTGTCTGTAATAGGAAAAGACAATTAGAACCTCTGTGATGGACCTTAACGAGACCTCTTGCCTAACTTGGCATTGGTATTAAAGGAAAGAAAGATGGCAAATACGACTCAGCTTTAAAGAAAGACCTGAGGAGTACTGGCAGAAGCTAGCACTAGCAAGTCTATCCAAAAGGCTAAACGTGTGTGTGTGCGTGCATGTGCATATATATTTATATATTTATAAATTAATTAGAAAAGGTGTAAGTAATAAAGTGATGAAGTTTGCAGGTGGTACAGCATTGTTTAAGTGGTCAGGATGGCATCATACAGAGAGACTCAGCAGAAAAGAAATGGATGAAACTCAGTGGTGATGAATTCAGTGTTGCATCTCTGCAACACATGATTACTAAATATGTCTCAACTTTACATTGACCATTGTCACTTGGCCCAGAGAGTTGGGGAGGAAAGGGAGAAGACTCAGGGTTACTGTGGATACTTCTGTCAAAACATCAACTCATTAATCTTAAAATGCAAAAGGAGTACTAGGAAATATTTGTGAAGAAAGAGACGGCCACATGGTAAATGCCTTTTTGCCATTGTGCCAATTCATTGTACACCTGTATTTTGAATAGTAAGTGTAGTTCTATTCAGATATTAAGAAAACAGAGAACATTTAAGGAAGATTGACAATAATGATTAGAAATAGAGAGTTGCTTCTGAAAAGGGGAGAGAAATTATTTTTCATCTTGCTTACGAAATGGTTGAAGGGAGATACTGTAGGAGATCTGATAAAGCCAAGAGTGTTATGGCAAACGTAGATTGGGAATGATTGTTTACTCCGTTGTACTATAACGAAATAGAGATAAGTTTAAGAAATCAGATTTAAAGCAAACAAGACATAAGTAATTTCTTTTGCACTCATGTGTAGAATTCTTTGCCTTTAGATGTTTTGAAAGCAGGAGTTTAAGTGATTTCAAGGAAGGATTATATAAATCCATAGAAAATAGAACATTTGGTTGTATCTAATCCTGATAGTCCTCTATAATCACCTGGAGAGTTTCTAACCTACAGATTGCATGAAGACAGGCTAATAAGGAATTCTGCCATTTCCCAGATAGGTCTTGCATTTCTTCCACTTCTGCATGCAATTGTCATCAGCTGAATTTCATGAGCATTCTACGGCACCTCTAAAATCAGTGCATTGTTATTGATACTGTTTGAAAGTGTGTACATATAGGGTTTATTGGTTTATTGCCATTACCATTTGCTATTCCCCATTATGCCATAAACCATTTATGTGGTTTATTATACCATTTTTTAAATGAAGCTGGTAAGGGGGTTACATCCTATTTTTTTCTATGTAACTCTGTCTCAGCATAACGTTAAAAGCTGGGAAAAAAAAAATGTAAGGAGAATGTCATTTGCATAAGTCCACTCCCAAATAACTCCGGTTTCTACTGTATTTATCTTGAATGAATATTTTGATTACATATCTCTCAAAAATACATTGTATGTTACTTGCCATCTTAACCTGCAAGTTTTTTAGAATTGATCTTACTGAAATCAGTAATAAAAAGCCTTTGGAGTTCACTGACATTGATTCTAACCATGGAAAAGGCAAACACCTAATGTAATTTGGGTACTGTTACATACTGATAAGGATTTCCTACTGCTAGCCATAGATAAAAGAAATAAGTAATCAAACGTGCATGTTCTTGCAGAAACTAAATTAAGTAAAAATCTGTATTTCTTTACTTTTTTTATTTACTTTTTTTTTTTTTTTTTGTCACTGTAACCAGCAGTAGCTACTGAAAAGTAAACCTCACGTTGTAGATTGAAAGAGCAACTGTAAGCGTGAAGTCAGCATGTAACTCGTTGCCCATTTTGCAAGTTATTTGCAATTTCTTGCTGGCGTAATCTTTTCCTGCCCTCAAAACATTGTATACACGTTTTCTAGACTATCTTCTGTACTTTATTGATTCCTTGTTTCAGGTTTAACTTGCTACTAGATTCTATAGGTGATGTGCCACATTTAGGAGACAAGAGCAGCACGATTCTGAGAGAAATTTTTTGTTACTTAATAATGTCAAAATGATATTTTTTTTTACATCCTGGTTTACACACAATTTGCAGGGGGAACACATTGCAATAAATACTATAAAAGCAAGTAAACACAGAAGCATAGTGAACCTTATTTTAGAGCACAAGGTGTAGAATGTTTATTTCATTGTAATTGTTTTTAATAGGTCTGATGGTTCGTGTAACTTGTTTGTATTCAGTGACAATTTCCACTGAATGCTGCAGTTCGATAAACAACTTTGTCATAGCTTTAAATGCCGATAATCAGAGAGGCAGAGAGCATTGTTGTTAAGGTACACATGAATTACTGGCTCAATAGTTATTAAATAACAAAAACCAATTTATCTAGTAAACCTCTGCTTAAACACTTAGCAGAAGAGTTATGATTAGAAGGATTTTTGAAAAAAATAAAAAAAATTAAAAAATAAGACGACTGTACAAAAAAGAAGGGAAATTTGAAGGTTTATGAAACATGAAAGAAGGCATAAAACTTATTACTTGATCAGAACAAATAGTTCAGCACTTACTTGAAAGTCTTATTTATTTTAATAATAGGCACAGACTACAACTTTGTTGATGCAAAGCATCTGTGACTTCATTTTATATCTTTAAGTACATGCTGTATTCTTTATTTTTTAAGTGGAAAGTTGCACAGAATAGCTTTCTGTTCAATCTTAACTTGCTGAATTCAAGATTAAGAAAAATAAGGTGTTCTTTTAAAGTCCTGCAGAGAAACTGGCCAGGAAACCAAGCTTGCAAATCCCTAAAATAGGCAACATAGGAAACAAAAGAGCTTAAAAACATAAGGCAGGGTGTTCTCACAGGTGCTCTGAGGAGAGAGCGAGGGCAGATATTTAAGCACATCTGTAGGAGATGTTCTGTCATGAGAGAGAACTTGTCCTTCTGTGGAAGTTTGGTCAAATTTTCAATTGCTTTTTGCTTAAAGAGCCCAAATGTTCTTTGACTGTTTTCTCATATTTCACTTCCTGCCTTATTCTAAATAAATAACTAATCCAGAAATAAGTCACGGGATAACTGCAGAGTCACTGGCTGACTGCAGCACTGCATCTCTCGGCTGACTGATGGCGTCCCGTACTTCTGATCTACGTTATATTTCACTCTGATATAAAGTGCTGTGACTATACAGAATAAGCCTTCATGTTTTAATGGCCTTGACATGATAAATAGGAACTCTCGTGTAGATTGCAACAGCCACACAGGTGGTTAGAGTTATTTGTGAATGTAAATCAAAACTGCTATTACTGGCTTTATCTAGCTAAGGCTTTTCCAAAGGAGTGCAGTTATATCTTTTTGTGGGGATTTGTGGGTGAGAATCCTTAGATATGCACGTGTTCTTTTTCTCCTTATTCTTTTCCTCTGAGTATGTGTTGTGTATTTTGATTTATACTTGATATATTTATTTTGATCAGTGCTGCAGTTAATGGTCTTGAAATTTCAAATGTATTGAAAGTATATTCACTTGTCTGGATTTGGAAGTTAATATACTGTTTGTTTGTTTTTTTTCCATTTTATCTTAATATTTCTGATTTCCCTTCTTTTGCACTGTATTTAAAATCTTTTTTGTAGCTTTACTGGGGAATTGCAAAGTAGATGAACCTATTTAATTAAAATAAGAGAGTTAAATCCCTGACACTGTGCACCAGGGCTACCTTTTTCTGTTGTTTCAGTCCTCATGTTTAACAAGAAGTTAGGCTGTCTCCTCCTTAGAAGATTTCACAACTCTGAAACCTGAATCTAGCTCCTGAAGCATCTTTATATAGTCATTAAAACTTCCCCACTGATTTGTATTATAAAACTGATTTTTGGAGAAGTAGGCTGATTTTATAAGTGGTAGTAGTCAAAATCTGAATAAATAGTCTGTTTATCTAATATCTGCTCCTAAGTGATTCAAGGCATTCTGTTGTATTTTATTTTTGTTTGTTTGTTTTTTAAAGTTTTGTTTTTTTTTTTAATGACTAATGCAAAATTTAGCACTTAAACTTGGAAAAAAATTGAACACTTTTCTAGTATGCTAGTGTGAGAATCTGCTTTCTCTTCTATGAAAGTAGATTATTCCTGTAGAGGGCACAGGAATGAGACAATTAATACACAATCTTATTGGTGTGTCTATATTATTTTTTATTTTGTTTTTATAAGGTGTGATAGGTTGATGTCATTGAAGTCCATAGTGAAATTTCCACTGTTGGATTTCCATATGAATACCCCAGAAATTATTCAGTTTTAATCAGTATTTGTGTTCTAGTTTCTTGTTGGGGTCATAGGAGGTCTACAGAGATAAATATGAAGAGGATGTTTTATTTACATATTCAGTATGGAATAATGTATTTAGTGAGAATATGTAAATCTTTCTTGGAGAGGGAGAATGGGAGCCTTCCTTGTATTTGCAAAAGCCAGCAAGCATGATGAACAAGCACCAGCCTATTAGAGATTACACCACCTGGAAAAAAAAATGCCTTCAGTTGAGCCATCTACAGGTAGTAGATATTGTAAGCATCTAAATTATTGTGGTAATTAAGGTGATTGTCAAAAGACAGTAGTAAACTCTCTTCAGGATCTAAGTCGATATTAAACTGTTATGGCACTAAGCGAGGCAGAGATTTCACCTCTTCTAACTGGTTTATATATAACAACACCCAGCAATTTCATCATGGGAAAACCACAGTTCATTGGACGCTGCATAGCAGCAGTGATAATGTGGATTTATTATAAATAATTAGAGTAAGTGGTGCTATGATCTTCAATGGTACATCTTTAACATCTTTGATTGTAGTTGAATATTTTCTTGAAGTTTACATCATGCTTGGCGCTGTCTTCTTTCTTTTGGCCCATAACTAGCTTGAATTACATCTGTATGGCAGTGACTATATGAACATGCGCTGGAAATGAAAGTTTGCTTTTGCAAGTGAATCTAAAATTTCAGTGATTTTTATCAGTTTCTTCAGAATATTAAGTAATTTGCTTTCACATAGCGATAAGAATCTCTTGAAGGTGAAAAGCAAAACAAGGCCATCTCTACTTTTTTTTTTTTTTTAAAGGAAACTACTTATAAGCATTTCAATTAAATATGAACTACTCTGTTGTGCTCTTTGAAGACTGCAGCAGTGGATCAAATTACTCAGTACAGTGTGCTAGAAAAAATGAAGTAATATTTTATGGTATTTGCATTTCTGACCTGTTGACATGATCCAGTGAAAAATCAGTACTCCTCTAAAAATACTGATAGCTTTGACACTTCTTTTTTTTTTTGGTCAGAAAAAAATTGCTTTCATGGCATGCATGCATTCAGCTTTTTTTTTTTTTTTCCAAAGCCTTATCTTACACAATTAACTTATTGAAAATTGGAAAAAAAAAAAAAAAGTATGGGAATAATTTATGTTTCTCTTTATCAGTGTTGCCAAACTGTATGATCTAATAGTTTTATGTAAACAAAGATGCTAATTCTGGCTCACTGAATCCCTAAGCCAAAATTGCTTGAAGGATCTACCAGAGGGGATGCTGGAAGATTTTTCTTAGTTACAGTTAGACTCGTATAATGAGAGCAAAGTAAACATCTCCTGAATGCTTCACCAGACTCTTTTAGTAATAAGCAGCATTTGTTTTTCAGCTATGGAAGATAAACATTTTAGAGACCTTCTTAAGAGATGATACCGCCCAGTTAACAACAAAGTAATGTATAACTTCTAACAGCAATCCTGTATCCATGGTAATCACAGGGATGCTGATCTATGAAATTGTGGAAGGGATATTCATGAAATGAAGGGAGCAAAACAAGAGGATCCAGAATGTTTATTGACATCTTCCAAAACTAAAAAGCAACCCCCCCCCCAAAAAAAAAACCACAAGTTTTTATATATTACACTTTATCTATAGTGTAATGCATAGAGTGCTATCAACATATACATAGTAGAATCATAATGAAATAATGATCTAAAATGTATGTAGAAGTAGATAACAAAATTAGTAGATGGCAGAAATTATTCTTAAATCACTCACTTCCAAATTTATACTTTTACCAACGCTTCACTCATTGGAATGTAATCTTACTTACTGTTTTCAGGTATACTGTAATTAATGGGTAGTTATTCTTTCATAAATGGTCCCAGATAGAGCCTCCAAGAACTTATGTTTTTGTTAATCCTTTCCAATAATATCAAAGAAATCATTTCTGTTCTGTGAGGCACATTTAACGAGATACAACTGCAGCTAGAAGATTAAAGAGGCAACAATTAGATCCTAGCTCGTGTTTGTTAATGAAGAAACTGCTTCTGTAAGGTAGACAATGTGTTGGCTGTGTAATAGTTAACTAATGCCTTCAGTTAACACTAAATTCTTAATTAAAAATGACTGTGCTTATAGTGGCAGAAAGAGCTCTTACCATTCTTTTGTCTGATTACATCACTTGCTACATTAAGTTCATTAGAAATATTAAGCAGTGAATAAAGGCCAAGGGAGATGAATCATTTTTAATGAATGATGAAGGTTACTGAGACAATTTATTGAGTAAGGAGGAGTAATAGTTATGAAAAATATTTTTTTTCTTCTTGTGTGTTCTACTAAAATATATGCATTCCTGGTGGTTTGATGTTTTTGTTTGTTTGTTTATTTGTTTTTATTTGTTGGTTTTTGTTTGTGTGTTATGGTTTTAATTAATTCATTAAATATTTAGGAAAAAAAAAAGAAAAAAAAAAAGGATGACCAGAGCTCAAAATCATCTAGTATTTTATTTTAGTTTCCTTCAAAATTTTGAAAATGTGTGGTCATTTCTACAACTGCTTGTAAATTTACTTATCTCAGCCTACTCTGAATTAAGGATCTTTAGGGAATTCTTAGAAAAGAGGGAGATTACAAGGCTATTCAATAAGGTCAATAAGATTTAAATAAAAAAGACCCTCTAAACCCATGAAGAAACTTTAGGTCCTGGGGTTTAGCAATGGCTCTCAAGGACTTTTCAGAAAATTCAGTGCTGGTGGCTTCTTCTCATGCATGGGGAAGAAATCTTTCATGAATACCCAATAGATCTCAGCGGTGCTAACTCAACAGCATATTGCCTAAAGGTAGGGGATATTCTCTCTAACCTGTTTTTCAACATTTTTAGACTGTATCATCAACATTTTCAATTCCAAAATTTTGGGGTATTTCTAATGTCTCCCCAGATTTTTCCTTCTAAATATGTTGTTGCATGATTCCTCTGCCCCTTGTGTACAAATCATGTTATTTCTTCCTGAGACTAGATTAACACTGGCAGGTTTTATGTATACTACTTTTTTTTCCTGTTCTGCTTGACTTTCACTCTTATATAGAGTTGTTCAATCCTGCCTTTTTACTTCATCATCATTTCAGTGCCCTACTTTTGCAATCATTTTCCTGAATATTGACAGTAATTTCAGTTGAGTTTGCGAATCTCTTTCCTTAGGCAAAATCAGGTAAGAAATGGGAGCATGCTACGTAGAAGGAATAAATCATGTTTGCGGAAGCTACTGCTAGCTCAGAGACTGCAAGAGCTTTGACATTTGCTGTTACTGAGCTATGACATTTACTATTACTGAAACAGATTTTGAACAGTATTATTTAATAATGTTTTATGAAGTAGCCATACCTATATCTGAGGGAGGGGATTTCATTTTTAAAAACTTAAAAGCAAATCCAACAACTTATCTGATAGTTTCTGAAACTATTTCTCTTGCCTTGCATGTTGTTTTGACTCCTGTCTCCAACCAGAATTTTACCTGTGTAAGATATCCTAAGAAAAAAAAAAATCAGCTTCTCCAATAATGATACTGCTGAACAGCTTCTTACAGGCTTCTGTAAGCAGATTTAAGGAAACCTATTGCTCTTGTAGGGAGGGAAACTTCTCAAGACAGGGATCAGGCTTTTTGCTTCATACATCTTGGGTACTGTCAAATCTTGCTACTTATGATTGAAAAACAGTACCATTGTAATTCTGTATAAAATTATGTGGTGTGAACATTGAAGCATTTAGTTAATCTTTCAATTGAATTGGTAAACAATCTTAATAGCTGTTTGTTTATTTTTTATACTTTTTCAGTTAAGTACCTATTTCAGCCCTGGTATGAGGAGATACTGCTAGAATTCTAGTATTATTAAAGCCATTCAAATGGAATAAATTATCATTCCTTAAATGTGCAGTTCTAGGCTTTTCTAGTGATGGAAGTGCCACATTGATTTCATAGTTAAGAATTTGTAGCACACAATGTTCACGTTGCTTGATAACAGAATACTTAATGTTTCCTCTAGTAGCTCTACTCGGGAATTTCTCCCCAGCATTAACACTCGTCTTCAGCCAAGCTTACATGAAGAATTTTAAGTCCCAGTAGACAGAAACTAATTGAGGAAATTTAGCTGATGTACTTCCATTTATGCAATTCATTGAGGAGGAGCTTACCCCTTAACAAGTTCGCATTATCTCAGTGTTTTAGTGTTTACGTACAGCTTGTATGACTCAAGACTGGGAAATTATGGAAGATAGATCTGCATGTTTAAGAAGAAAGACTTTCGGCGACTTGTTTGTTACTTATATTTTCATTTCAAAAATAAAGGAATGGAGAATGCATAGTGTACCCATAATTATTCTGATTTTTGTAGTGATTTTATTGACCTCTGTTGGTTTATATTCATTAGATAAACAGTTTTGCCATTTTTTACTGGATTGCATGCAAAATAAAATACTGTAGGAACTGCACATCATTGTCAGCATTTCCAGAATGAGTCAGGTAGAAGTCCTTTCTGGTGGGACTTCTGAAGGCAAACAGCTGAATGTAGAGGCAATTTCTGAAAGTGCTCAAGATGGTTAAGACAAGAATCTCAAAGTAGTAGTAAAACTCATAATTTAAATTAAAGGAAGAAAAGAAAAATAAGAAAAAGTCTTTGAGATTTTTCTGGTGATCTAACACCACATTAGCAATGAAAAAATTTTAGTTTTTTAAGACCCTTTCTCCAATCTTATCTGATTTTAAAATCAGAACACCTCCAACAGATATATGGTACTGATTTGTGCATTCAGATGCTCTAATTATCTTCATGTACAGAGCATTTTTGAATTTTGTTTTGTGCTCAAACTATTACAAGTTTTCATCTTGATCAGTAAGTATATCGAGCGATCAAATATTCTTTGTTTTTAGGATAAGGGAAGTTTAAAAAAAAGCATAACAAATGTATCACTTTTCCCCCTCATTAAAAATTTAAAAATAAAAAACAAACAAAACAAAACAAAAAGCAGAGCCTTTTATTTGGGACTAACTTGTAGTCACAAAACTAGATTCTTTGTCTCTTCTTTTTGTCTATCAGTTCTCTGTCCCCTTGAAAGTTGCAATGCCAAAGTTATTAAAGGCAAATTTAAAGGCAGATGTATCAAATGGCTTGTCAAATCTTCCTCTAATCTCAGTGCAAGCTTTCACCTCATCAGAGGTCCATCAAGGTCATAAAATGAAATTCAACAGTTAAGGGAAGTTTCTTCCAAATACACAGAAGAGTCTGGTTCAGAGCCTGTTTTCTTCTATGTATGCTGAAGGATATACTCATTATCCCAGCAGGCGGGCGGGCAGCTTGAATTAGAATATTCGGTGACACCAAATAATAACATTTTTTTTTACTTTCCTTTTAATACAATTGTTTCCTAAAAGCAAAATATAAAAACTCTGTTTGAAAATACATAAATAATACTTCATTCCTTCTGTAGTCTTATTGATATTTTGGAGAAAAAAAATGAAGTTGAGAGACATTTAATTCTTAGGCCTTTACTAAATAATTTTGTTTTCTGGCATAAATGCAGTTTCAGGAAGATACAGACCTGATACTTATAAAATCTGTTATTTTCTTCATTTTTCCGATCCTTTAGTTTTCCAATTTCTTCTATTTCAGTTTAAAACAGTACTGCAACCTAATTACAAATAAAAGGATATTACTTTAATTGCCTTCCACTATAGGTGTGAAAATAAGCAAGCAATAATCATTGCCATTACACCAAATGGTGCAACTTTAAATTTCTGACCCTACTACCACTAGACAGAGCTGTTCAATCACAGTAGCATCTTAGAGTAGTTGAATAGTTCTAATTATTGCCTTCTGCGAATGCTGCATTTTGAACTTTGTGCCCTGGACCATCTTGTTCACAGCGATGAATTCTCTGACATTTTGAAATAAGTGCTAGATCCAGCTGGGGGATAGAAAATAATTGCCATTCAAATATATCATAGTTTGGGATTTCCTTCTTTCTTCACTGATTTGTGTACAGTGAAGTTCCTAAACTGTAACTTGGAACAAACATTTGGGAGGAAATCAATTCTGTTTAATTAGGTCCTGTACACAGGTAACACATCACTGATATTTTCCTCATCTGGATCCTGATGGAGAAGTTTGCATTTGCATCTCCTTTCCTGTTTCAGAATGGAATTTCAGAGTGGAATTTCTTTCTTTCTTTCTTTCTTTCTTACTTTCTTTTTTTTCCAGTCTTGAAGGCTAGATGCTTTGGTCAGATTTGTACCTTCAACTCTCTCTTAGGCTTCACCTGTATTTTAATATAATGACAAATTTTTTTTAGCACTCCTATGAATAAGTGTATTATCAATCTCTTGTGATTCAGAAACTTCTTGCTCAATTGTATGTTAATTTGACTTCATTTCTCTGTTATTTACTGGTATGTACATTTATTCGCTCATACACGTCTGCAAAATGGAAGGATAGACATTCCAGCAACTTTGTCCTGTCACCTCTCTCTGGGATACTTATTATAATATTGGTAGAGTTTTATGCATAGGAAAAATTTGGAAAGTCAGTAACTAGCATTAGCCCCATTCTGTAAATGGTTTCATCACACGGAGCTGTAAGCTTGCCTCCCATGTTAATATATTCTTACACGTATCCTGACTTCCAATTTAAGGGAAAGTCTTTGCCTGTTGAAATTTCTGTGAAAAAGAGTATTGTTGTACAGATTGAGCTTGAAAGTTATGGAAGGCAAATGATTTTGCTTGTGCTGGATATTCAGGAGTACCTAGTTAATTGCATTAATTTTTAATATTCTTATTACACTCATTATAATTGAAGAGTTTTTAATTTTGTATGTTCACTATATAGTCAGTGAGAGAATGGGTATTGATTGAAGTAGGTTTCATGCTTCAATTTTTTTTAAGTCAAAGGAGGAAATGTTACATTTTTTCAAAATACTTTTTTTTTTTTCTTTTTAAGTTTTTACCCGAAATCACTCAGAGGTTGCATTGCCTCCTTGTATTAGTGTGCCACTGGAATGATGTTCTCCAGAAGGCAATATGCTCTTGACTGGTTGATGACATGGACTTTCTCTGTGCTCTATACTGGAGGCAATAAGGGGAGAAGGGATGAGAGGCCGATACATTAACAGAAATAATCACTATTAGCAAAGACAGAAGAAGCAAAGACAAGTAGAGGCTGGGTCTGTTCCAGCCTTTAGACCAAGCCTGTAGACCAAGAGAGAACGGAACAGAGGCAAGATCTTTGTTAGCCATAGGAATAGTCCAATATCCAAAGGAAGAGTAAGGGCTGCAATGACCTGCAAAGACCTGGAGCTGAAAAATAATAAAACTTTGAAATACAGTACTGTGGTAAGCAATGCAAGAGAGCAAGATATTTCCCTACTTTTGCGACTTGTCTGGTATACCAAAAGGAAAAATATAATCATCTTCCTTTTCAGTAGCTTGTTCTTTCCATTTAAGTGTGTTATCTCTCTCGATACTTACACTTGGTAAGATTTGCTTGATTTGGGGAGCCCCTTTTGTTTATACTCAGAGGCCTGTCATCCACTCCTCCTGCTAGACAGAGCCGGTCTCTGTTTCTTTGTTCCACGGGGGCTATATAATAGCTTGTAGCATCTAAATGAGCTTTATCATGAGAAGTGCTTTATATCATTTGTTTATGTAACGTGGGCGAGCAGGAGACAGTCAGAATGTGTATCTAGCTCTTACCGGCCTACGCACGGCCTCGAAGAATATCCAGACAGTTGTGGCTCATTACTATGACTCTTCTTTTTCTTCTTCCTTTTTGTTTTCCTTCAAATAAACTTTCTTCATCTGTAGTCTCAATAGAAGGTTCTCTGGGGTTTTATGCCCTCTAATGATGTCCTCTTGCAAAAGGGAAAACCTTTGAAGACAATCTGTGCTAGTCATTTCTAAGACTATAGTCTAGCTCGCTACCTTTTTTTTTTTTTTGACAAAAACAAAAATATGGTATTGTGTGGTGCACTTTATTTGTGGTAACTTTGTTTTTAGTACTATGGTATTGTATAAATAAATGTAGAGATTAATGTGGAAGGGAATTGAGCATATAGTTTAAGGAACTTCAGGTAATCATCTGGTTCGTCCATGCTTTCTTGAAGTCCTCAATTATGACTGGACTATTTCTGACGAAGGAAGCACTGGATTTCCTAGTGTGTTAGAAAGTTGTTTAATGAATATGTGAGTTTTAACTTGGAGGGGAAGATAGCCAACAGCTTAAATTTAATACACAGGAACATACTCTTCA
Organism: Anseranas semipalmata; assembly: GCA_013399115.1. NCBI lineage: Eukaryota > Metazoa > Chordata > Aves > Anseriformes > Anseranatidae > Anseranas > Anseranas semipalmata. The sequence continues at coordinate 569,477 of VXAA01003707.1, read as the reverse complement.
AGGTACTCTTACATAGATAGATGTTTTAACGTCAGTGTTCATGGAAGTACTGCTCTGGAGTATCAAAAAGTAATACAGACAGTATGGGTATATTAATGGAAGGATTTCTTTTATAACCCAATATGACCTTTCCATTTTTTTTTTTCTAGGATTGTTTCCACATTTACATTTTATCTATTTGACTTTGAAAGAAAATTAGCAAGGAAATCTATATTTAAGATTTTAGAATCTCTGTACATTTTAATAAGGCTTAAATATAACATTCTGCTAAATACTGTGGGGAAAAGGCCAACTGAAATCACTAATTGCCAGCCACTTTTTTTAGAATGGCAGAATTATTTTTGCCTGTAATAATCCTCAGCAGTTTGCTTTGCTATTGTTGGAACATGTTTGACTACCAGTTGTTAAATGAGCTTGTATCATTTAAGAGTGGGAGAAGAACATTTGAAAAAGGAATTAGAGTATATTTATTTTAAATAGGCAAATTAAGCTGTCACAAATACCATTAAGAATAATTTTTAATAGACAACCTTCACATGGTTCTCTAAATTAGCAATTTAAACCTCCCTGTCTGTAGTTTTTCTTTATAAATTCCTTTTGGAATGATCAGGACTTCTCTAAATGTTGGTTTTCCTAGCTTGATTTGTATTTAGTTTATTGTTATTCCCAGCTCTGATTTTTTTTTTTTTTTTTTTTTTTTTTGACCTCAATTACATGTAAGAGTATGAGAACATACAGTTCAGGACAATGTGTTTGCCCCAGTATTAAACACATTTCTATTACAAGAGGTTATTTCCCTGTTTGAAAAATTCTGTGGGAAGTCATTCAGATTCTTTTAATACCCTAAGAACTTGATAAACCAAAATGATACCTTCTGCCCCCAGAAAGTTTCCTCTTACCCGTTTGTCAACCTTTCTGGGTTAAAATAATCCAACATGGTCATCTTCACCAGTCGAGGCATCCATCCTCATCACTGATACCATGATGGAATTATAAGGTGTCAGGTAGGAACCGTATCACACACAGCTGCTTGTTACTCCACTGCTACCTGCCTAGGGCTGGGCTATAGTGCTCAATTAATAGATGTATGACCTTCCCTCACTCCTAGCTGTTTAGTTCTTTCCCTGTAGGAGTATGAGTTACTTTGGCCTCCAACTTGCTGGAATGAGCCTAGCAGCTACAACACACTGCTGGAGTGTGTGTTCCCAGCCCTAGAAGACACGTGCGTTGTTTGTCTCTTTGGAAGTCAGGACAATGAGGTGGTTGGCAGGTGAGGAACAGTATTCCATTGCGTTGTAAAGTAATGTTTTAAAATTAATGTTGAAATTGAGCATAGAAGTGATGGACCTGCATAACTGAAAGAATGAAAGCTAAGGGGCTAGAGAGAAATGGATACTGAAAACTATTGAGTAACCAGAAGGGTGAAGGGAGGGGCTTGAGATTGTTTTGACTCCGAGATACTTACATGTGAACCATCACACAAGCTCTATGTGCCATATTGTCCGGAAAAGACAGAGCGATCGTTAGAGACTGTCCCTGTGCATGTGGGAACGTATTTAGATAGTTTTTACATTAATATTTTCTCTCTGTCCATTCTGGCTGCCTGTTTATGATGAGCTAATCTGTGTTACATCAGATCAAAAAGAGTGTTAGAGGAACTGAAAGGAAAAGTCAAAATAGTGATCTAGATAAGGAAACACTTAAACCTTAATAGCCAGCGTAATTAGTTTTAAGGAAGACGCTGATTTAGTGCACAGCAGTTGAGATGACAGCATGGGAAAAGCAGCAAGGAGAGCGATCAAAAGCCAGTGGACAGCTGAGGGATTCATCTTGCAAATAAGGGAAGGGATCTGGAGAAAGCGCTGTCAACTGCCTGAGCAGAACAGCGCACGGAGCAATACAAAAATAGGGAGTGGATCTGCGTAATACAGGCTCTTGGGTGCAAAAAGGAGATTCTGGAACTAAGCTGAATTATGCTTAGACAAGTTTATAAACAGCTGAGACAATGTGTCTGCATGTTACAAAGAATGCAAGATTCATCTTCAGAAATGGTGTGTTTGCCTTGCAATTACATTCTGTTTTAGTTTTGGAAAGAATGGCTTCTGGAAAAACAGTTTTGTTTATAGGAGATTTATTCTGTCACAGGTTTCTAGAGGAAAAGAGTTTACATGTTTCAGTCCAAACAGCTTAATGCAACTTTTAACTGTGAAGATTTCTAAGTAAGAGTGATAGAACTATGTAGATCCATCTAAAGAAAACTCACATTAGAGGGCAAGGAGGCCTGAAGGGTTTCAAAAGTAAGGTTGCTCTGTGAATTGGAATAACCTTAGCAAACACTTAAAGTGAAGACAATAAAACAAAAAGAAACACAGATTTACTTTAAGATGGATTCTGATTAAGAAAAATATGTTGTGGTATACGAAGTTCTGCAATATAATTTAGTATATGGTCATATAATCATTTTTTCCCCTATAAAGTACTTATTGTCACTTTGCTGAGTGTTTACTGGGGGAAAACAATGAAATTAGTCACCAAAATAGTCTATAAAGATAGATTGCTCACATTACAGGAACTCTAGTATGAACATTAAACAGGAGGTTAGAGATGCAATGAGAAGTCAGTATACTTATTTTTCTGGAGACAAATCAAGTAATATATTTTATTAGCTTTTAGACTTCTTGGCACGTATTCCAGACTACTTATTAATATGGAATCTTCATGTCAGTAGATTAATTGGGTAAGCAATTTTAAGCGTGGGATGGAAATCAGTCACTAGGAATGTTCACTTTTCTAACATTTGTTGGTTTCTTATAATGGGCTGCTTTCACCATCCCATCAGAATTTTAATGTTGGAAAACTTGGTTTTCTGTGGTTATTTGGTGGTATAAACTCCATGTGGACCAAAATATGGTTTAGAGGTTAATCAGTGTTCTCCATGGCATTTAAAGAACCAAATGTATACAGGAATGAAGTTAATTTTGTAGGAATCCTGAAAACTTCAAAACAAAACCAAAACCACTTTTGGTCAAAACAAAACCACTATTGGTCAATATAATTTGCAAGAGCAAACAAATAGTTTTTCACATTGATTAAAGTTAGGTGGATCTCTTAAGAACTAGAGTCAGAGAAGGAAAAGTAGCCCAAAAGATATCTGAACCTTTCAAGTTAAGGCATATTCTACATAGGCAGGAAACAACCAATTTTCCTTATAATTTCAGACCCATCTGAATTTTAGAAAGATGTTATATATTCTGTTTACATACGGTAACTGTGATTAAATTAAGATTAAATATAAATGCATATATTTTCTACTGTTTTAACTTTAACCATGCTGAAGGGAAACATTTCAGCTAAATAGTGGAACTGGAATTTCCAAGGTTTACAGCCTTGGATACTTCTATTTGGTACCTGAAGACAATGAGAAATACTGATAATTTCTTCTTCTGAGAATAGGCCAATTCTCTAAATATCAGTGTACTGACTTTCCAAAGTTACCAGAGTTTGAATACTGAAGCAAAAAACAGGAAAAGATTGTAGTAAATCCTGTGCCTGAAGAGAGGGACCAAAGAACTTAAAAGTGGATATCTAGAAGAACTTGAGGGAGAGCCAACTTAGCTATTTTGAACTAAAATTAAGTAGGGTGTTGTTGTGTTTTAGGGCGAGTTGGATGTTTTTGACCATTATAACTCTAAATGCTGGGTTTTATTTAAAGGTTAAGTAATCTCAGATACATTCTCAAAAAAAAAAAAAAAAAGGGGGGGGAAACCTAATTACTACTCTGAAATCTTTTCAAGTGAAACATAACCCTGCAACAAAACCTTGCAACCATTTTTACATTCAGTGTTTTAATCTGGAAATGTTTTGTTTCACAGTTCTCACTAAAAGACAGAACATAACAAAACAAAACAAAAAAACAATTAACTTTTACCTAATTTGACAAATAGTTTGGATGTCTCCCAACTTCCATTTTCAGAGGAAATGCATTCACCAAAGTGGACAGGCTGTGGGGCAGGATGGAAGGAAAGCTCAGGTTTGCTGAGGTCCCACAGTTATAAGTGAAAAAGTATGGTAGTTTGAGTTCAGAAAGCTGTAAGTGCTCTTCTTAAATGACATTGGCACACCCGTCTGAATGTACGTGTTTTTAAGAGTTATATTGGAGAAGTATAGTGCATCTTGGTTAACGTAAAAGAGCTGGGAATGTCTGCTATTGAACCATGGATGCTTCAGGAGAAGGTTTTTGAAAAATAGAATGAATTCATACTAGTTATATTCTAAATTATTTCTGTCTTCAGCAGTCTCATTTGTCTTGTTAGGGTATCTGCCAGGTTCTTGAGCTGTGGCAATTGCAGCCTGGTTGCGGAATTCCTTTTCAAACTAATGAGCTGTTAACGGAGAACTCTGCTTTGAGAAGGGTTAAAAAAATGCAGATATTGGGTAGGTTCCTACAAGTGGATTTCTTGATTTGTTAACTTCAGATGCAAAACTCCATTTATTCTTAACTGTAGATCTTCCACTTCTTGCCATAATGTAAAGACTTCAATGAAAAAAATGCAGAATGCACTTCGGAGGTTATCCTGAAGGTATCTCCATGCTTAAAACGAGATCTAAGATGTAGTAGTTAAATAGTTTAGCTTTCACTGTCCTTTTGATTCCACTTTCTTACTCTCTCTCCCTCTTTTAACGTGATATCTTTAGAACTGCTATGCTCAGTTTAAATGTTTATGAAGTTGAGCTTACAAATAGCTGTTAGCTATTAAATCTACGTGATTGCATAATGAGCTATTGTCCTGACTCTTGCATCATTCTTTGAGGGATTTGTGATTTTTTTTTTCTTTTAAAATTTTATGTAAAAAGAGAAGAAATACACAGAGGATATTTAATCTTTTCTTTTCCTGTCATTGCCATGGAAACATCAGAAGTAAAAGGAACTGTAGGAAGAAGATGAAAAGGTAGAGACAAAGAAGTAGAAGAAGTAAAGAAAAAAGGAAGGCATGGAGTTTAGGGCATTAAGTTTTAAGACATTCAGTATTTGGATACTGTTTTGATTCACAAACTGTCCCATTTGGAAAAGTGATACTTTTGAGACCTGAAATACAGGTCAGTTTGATGAATTTGTATAAAAATAAGAATCATTTTTCCAGTCAGTAGAAATAAAAAATAAAATAAAATAAAATAAAATAAAATAAAATAAAAAAGAAAGCCCTTCAATTCCTGTCTTTTCTGATGTTTTCATGGTTTTACATCTCTGATAATGGTAGAGGTTTACACCTGAGATGCATTACGCTAGGATGAATGCTTCTGGGGTAGGTTGCGCATTCTGTTTGCTGTTCTATCTATTTTACATGTCTTGGACCATTGCCCAAAACCTTTGGAAAAAAGACATTCCTAAAAGTGTAGAGAAGTTGCAGAAGTCTGGATCCCTAAACATGATTTTGTCTGAAGGATTTATCATTGTTCTTTTTTCAGATGTGTGAATCTTTATGCACTCGCTATAAATATCACAATTTCCCTTGGAACCAGCCACTCCCTCTTCTTTTTCTCCAGCCACCAGTCACTAACATAGCAGTCCTGTCTTATATTTGTGTATTCTCTCAGACAAAGTTCCAGTAGGTGGCAGCCCTGTAGCATTGTTTGCAGATTCTGTAGCATTAATAAAATTTACTGTGCCTTGCAAATGGCTTCTTCTGCAAAACTCTTTGCAGTAATTCTGAAGTTCTCAACCCTTTCATGCCTATGATGTAGCGCTTCAAGAAAATAATGTCCCCAAATCTCCATTCTGTATATTTTTTTCCTGTAAGGATGTCTCCTACTATATTCCATAGCATATAGTACATATATGGAACATATATCAGTTCTTTCTTTTTGTTGCTGCCCTCTGTTTTTCAATACCTTACTGTGGGTTAACTCTAAAACCCATGCAGCAGCTACAGCACATTAAGCTTATGAAGCCAGCCAGTGTACAAACACCCATTCTCTGATTTATTTTGAGCGAGTGGGTGCTAGGTGACTTGCTGCCACCATTTTGCTTTGGGGAATTGATGTTTCTTTACATAGTCCCATTCTGTGTGGGAATGAAGTAGGCTGCAGAGAAAAGTTAGGCTGGCATGAGCATCTCTGTATCCCCTCTCCAGTTCCCTCCTCCTATTCTGAAATAGTAACAGGAGCCCCACTGCATCACTTTTTCCTATTTTTTTCTTTCTCTTAGGCAAACCTTCATTTTATCCATTTTTAAAGACATCTTTGGGTTTTATAAGGTTTTATAAGCCCAGGACCTGGTAGTGTGTTAATTTCTCCTACCAAAGGAAAAATAGTAAGTTTAGCCATAACCTCATTATTACAGCTGTGCTCTTAAGGGATTTAAAGCCAGAAGTGCATGGTCTCTGAAGCATTAGTTTAATTTTCTACATACAGACCCCATAAAACTTATCTGGGCTGTGGGATGAGAACCTACTCCTTCAAGAGAGGAAGGATACAAGGGAGAAAAACACTGCTTTCTAGATAAAGCACCTGTATGAATGTCATGAAGCTGTTATTTTCTGGACCTATTCATACATACGTTATTGTCACAGCCCTTTAAATAGTCTTGGTGTTGCTAAGCAGTATTCAAATCATTTAGAGAGATTTAGAAAGCAGTGAATACCTGTTAACAGTCCTTTGGGCTATGCTAGTTGATTTACTACTGATCTGTATTCATACATTTTTCTCTGTTTTTCTCTTTTTTTTTTTTCATATTTGTTTTCTTTTTGACTCCAAGAATTCAGCCTTTAAAAGTACAAAACCTGCAAGAACTGAAATGAGTGAGTTAGTGGAGAGGACTTGTGGGGGGACATTGGGGACGAAGGTACACAAACGGGAATGCTCTGCTCATTAATGCACGTTTCATACTGCTCTGCTCCTTAAATCTGAGAAATTTAGGAAGTGGAGACAAGAATTGCCAGACAGCGTGTTGTTGCCTGGCAGCCTGTAGAAATCATACGATGCTACATGAGGCTGCCTGACCTAAGTGAAATAGATATTTTTGCCCCTTTCTGCTTCCTGTTAATTCTTGAAAGAGCTGTTGGGATACTGCCTGGTTATATCACTAACAATTTCTAAAGATAAGGAACGCTTATAGATACCAGTATATTTTTAGAGATGATGCAATTCATATTTTAGTTAAGGTAGTATATTTTTACATACTTAGTTGGAAATGATAAAAGATATTCTCATAAAGAATCACTTTATTGCAGTTTGTAATGGTAGTGTAGGCTGCTATTAATTATGAATAAAATAGGTAACCTGCGGATATTTTAGCTGTCTGATGCATAGGTTGTATGTCTTTCTGGAACTAAGACTTGGGTGTTAGCATTTTTGCTTTTATTTCAAAGGCATTGTATCCTTTTCCTTTAAATGAATTAAATTTTTGCAGTAAATCATCCTCTTTAAATGTTTTTTTTTTTCTTACTCTTTAATATATAACTCACATTAATAGCAAAACAGAGAAATTCGTACTTTGAAATGCTGCATATGAATCTCCTGCATCGTGATGCAGGTTTTTAAGGCAAGGTTTAAGGAGATACCATGTTGGGTGTATATGGATTCCTCTTTATATTGGCTAGTTCTATTAAGGAGAGAAAACCAGGACTGAGTTTTAAATTTGTAGAAGTAGTTTATTAATGTAGTGAACCTCTGTCTCTTATTTTCTTCTGATTGGATCTTAAAGAAATCATTTACTAAAGAAATGACAGTTTTAAAACCTGGTGTTTTCTGTGTGTGTTTTAAAAGGTCTGCAGTGGGTCACCATTGGAGGTAATAATGATGACAGCAGAGTTTATTACAGAGGGAAGTGGTAACAGCATAGTTCAGAGCTCCGTTGTGGTAGGTGCCATCCATACTAATTGGCACAGTGTTTTTAGGAGGTGATTAATGAGTTTTCTGAGACAGTCTGCAAATATTAGAGCTCTTTAATATATCAAACAACAAGTTAATGAACGTTAGAGAAAGAGCCTGTGAGGAAAAAATTTGAAAGTCTAAAATATAAGCTAAATATACATCTTCTCAACCAAAAATATGTTTGGGGCGTTCCTTGTTACATTTCAATGCATTTCATCTCAAAGGGCAGTTACCTTATGCTTTCTTCTGCCAAAAGAGAAATAATATGTCGAGTGATGAGCTGTTACGTACTTCATGAGTTCTCAGATACAATCTGACTTGTTCTTCTGTGTTTTATAGTCAAAGCTGCTCAAGATCACAGGTCTGAATGGTGCTCATTTCTTCCATTCCTGATATGGGTTGGAAGTTTGGGCTGCACCTTGCACAGGTAGTCTTGTGGTTGCAGAGGCTTTAATTTGTGTGATTCTTTATTAATCTGAATTTCCACTTCCATTTTTCTCATGGTATTTATAAAAATACAGATACTTCTGTTTTTTTACTTTGCTGAGTACATGGTCAGGTAAGCTGGTCCTAAGCTTTTCATTAAACACATTTCAGCAGATAAGATTTTGAGATCCAGAATGCCACCTGGTAATTAAATAATGCCAAATGCTAAATTTAGAAATGCCAAATATCTGAATTGAACTGGCCTGCCTTTTGGCATAAGATGACTAAGCTGATCCTGCCTTGAGGTACTGCATTTAAATGCGCATTCTTTCATGAGCAATTGAGCTCATAAAATTACATTTTTGGCTATTATCTTTCGTTATTGCTTTTTTAATTTTCTAACAAGCACATGTCAGATAATATCTTCAGCACCAGTAGTAGCAATGCTTCTTCTTGGAGGTAAAAATAAAAGTTCAGAATCAATATCTAATTTTTCTGAGCGTACAAATCCAAGTCCAGCTTTAGAGCACGGATCTGTAGTGGGGTTTTGTTTGTTTTTTAGGGCTTTGGGGAGTTTTTGCTTAAAGATGTTTACATGGACAGTTCTAATCTCTGATCCATCTTCTTCTAGCAATGTTTGCCAGTTCCAACTTGTAAGTAGTAAGCAGGCTATGTTTCTGACGCCGTTAACAAAACCTACAAAACTTACGTGTTATCAGGATTTGACCTTACTAACCAGTCCACTATAGCATTTGCTTTCAACAAAACTTGCTGTTAGGTTTAATTTTGAGTGGACAAGTTTCAACTGCTTAAACAGCAACAACAAAAGACACAGCCAGCAATGGACAAACATCACCAGAAAACCATCTCCCTCAAGAAAAGGAAAAAAAAAAAAACAAAACCCACAAACCCCATGAATCTAATGTCCAATGGGGAAACTGGTTCTGAATCTGAAAGAGGTACTGTGTGTTTTGTAGCCACTTTTGAATATCTACACTTTTAAAAAGTAATTAAAATTAGCTGTGTATTGAAGTCAATTCACATCATGAATCAGGGCCATCACAGTGAAACACTGCTGTCTTTGTAATTAGGTAACTACTGTCAAACAAAATAATTTCTTATGAACAAGAGTTTGGCTGTACTAAGAAGAGAGATAAATGCTGCTCCAGTAACGGTGGTTTTTTTTCTTTATATTCAGGTACAGGTATCCCAAGATTTCTCCCAGTCTGCCCAAATTCATGCCTCTTGACTTATTCTTTGTCAAACTGTGCAACTTCAGAGCATAATGCGGTTGGGACCAGCATTTAAAAATCTTCTTTGTCCATGAGTGAGCCTGTGTCAATGACTCAGTCTTTCATGTCAGTATTGTCAATGAATCCCACTTCTGTCTTTGAAGTGCTAAAATTACACAACACTACATGCTCAGAGGAGATTGCTGATCTTATCCCATTAGGATCGTTCCAGTGCTTATGTCACCCATAGTTTTTGAGTTGTCCTGCCAGACACGTCTACTATTTCACGCTAGCTGAGAGGGCAGTTACCTTCACAATATTGCCAGATATTCTGAGTGTATCATAGGTGATTAGGTTCTTCCTTTTATAGTCTTGCCATAGTGCTGTATTCCTGACTCCTGACACTATTCTGGGAGAAAAGAGGATGTTTTCTTTGTCCGCAGAACTTGTATCTGCTTCAGTCAAGCAAAAACATATTGCAGTACTTGTAACTATCAGTGACAAAGAAACTTTCTGTTTTGTGTATCTGCATCATGGATTCTAATGAGCCATATAACGCTGCACATTTGTTACTAACTCTGAGGTGATTGATCATTTTCATCATGTGTGGATAATGATTTCCTGAAATAGAATTCCTAATATCATGACAACGCGCACAGCCCACTCAAACTGATTCACTCACGTAACTATGGCAGCTTCTTATTTTATTGTACTGGCAAGGATCGTCTGATTAGTAAGAAATTATGATTTATTTAAATAATCAAACTCAGTGTACTTAACAAGGAAACTTAGCCCTCTCTTTGAAGTTCTCACCATGAATTGTCTTCTCAATAGCATAGTAACACTAGGTTTTTTTGTTTTTTTTTTGACAATGGTAGCATGTAGAATTGAAGTTCTTGAACAGCCATTCCTACACTAATAGAATCAGTGACTAATTTTGGTTGGAAGGAACCACTAGAAGTTATCTGGTTCAAATTTTCTCAAAGCAAAGCTAACCTCAGTGTTAGATCAGGTTGCTCAGAGCCTTGTCCTGTCACACATAAAGTGTTCGTTTCCATTAAAGAAAATGTTTTCTAAAGTAGACGGTTTCCCATCCCTGGCAGTGCCCAAGGCCAGGCTGGATGGGGCTTTGGGCAGCCTGGGCTGGTGGGAGGGGGCCCTGCCCATGGCAGGGGTGGGACCGGGTGGGCTCTGAGGTCCCTTCCAACCCAAACCATCCTATGACTCTGTGCTGTAGTTCAGGGTGGTTTTTGTGTACTGAATATAGGTTAGTGATAGTAAACTGATAATACGTTTGATTGCCCTAATTAAAGGCATTTGATTACATCAGCTTGGAACACTTTCTATAATACGATTAAAATCACGCTGGAATTCATTCAGCAGTTTTACACTTCAATAATACACAATATGGAATGAAAACCTGGCAGTGGTCTGATGAATTCAATGTTGCATTCAGGAATACAGAGTAAGCACAATTGCAGGGTTTCAGAAGTAGTGGACAAATAATGCATTTCAACAAATTTTGCTTTTGTCTTTGCTTAGTCTTCAAAATGAAGCTGTAAATTTCACAAGTGCAACTTGAAACTCTTTTGGGGTAGTTTTAATAGTTCTTTTTGAAACTATTCAAAAATCAGTATGCATGCTTTATTATTTGTATGTATTTCAAATTTTGTATGAAGTGCCTGAGCTTTTTCTTCACTGAAACATCCTGCTTGGTTTACTTCCTGCTTCTTTTCTTTCCTCTCTTGTTTTTCAAACCTGATGTATATTACTTATCTTTTGCTTTGACGTTTTTTTTCCCCTTTTAAATCTTCCATTCTTCATCTAATCCACTGGGGCTGTTTCATCTTTTTGGTTTCCCTCATTTTACTTCTACCCAGTATAGAAAAAAATCCATGGTGATATCACTAAAGGTGGATTCTTTGAAAGTAGCTTCCTTCTAAGTTAAATGTCTGAGGGAGACTTTCCTCACTTCAGTTATTTTGATTCCTCTCCTTCCTTCAGTACCATTAGATTGTCTGTTTTCCTTTATTATTTCTAAGTTTTTCAAAACCTGGAGAAAGAGTCAGTGGAAAAGAAAAGGATATCTTGGAATGAACCTTAAAGGTAACCAAAAAAAGAGGTCATGAAAGGGGAATGAGGGCATGGAAGAAAAACCAAGCTGTCAGTAAGCAATTGATAGAATGGTGCAGAACTTCCATAAGGGTATAATAATTTCCTAATATTGTAATATTTGTGAAGTAGAGAGTGTGTTTTGTTGGTAGTAAACAACATAGAATCATTTCAAAATGAAATGTGATAAAATACATTCTATACAGTCCTGTAGGCTGAGCGGTGGGATGATAATTCAACATGATCTGGTAAAGGTAATATAAAACTGGTACTCATATTTTTGAATTTTCATCAACTAGTAATTCTTAACTATAGACTTTAGCATCAGCTTCTGTGTGTAAATTTACTGGTATAAATCAGCTTCAACTTTATTGGGAGTGTAAGGTCTCAATGTGCTGTATAGCCAATCTCAAGATTTGCTCTGAAAAAATCGCTCATAAGATGGTATCAAAACCAAAGGATTTCATTGTGCCTTTGAAGTAACAAATTCACAGTGCCAAACAAGTGATAGAACAGGCATCCCACAGCAACAGCTTTACCTTAGCAAACTGGTTGCAAAATAAAGTTCATGGTACTCAAGAATAAAGCAAAACTCCAGTGTCAGAGCTGAGAAAACTCAGTGGAAAGCTGTGTGATAGGAGACCTACAGAAAAAGGGGTGCATCCGTAGGACAAAGCGGTTGGTGCTGAGGATCTGACGTCCTCATCACACCCATTTCAGAAGGATTTGTGTTGATCTAGGTCTGGTCCAGACTCGTGGGATGAGCACCTGGCAGTAGCTGGAGCTCCTGAATTGCACCTCCTGGTTTAGTTTTATCTGAAAGGAATCCTGTCCATATATCCTGAGGCCATGATATGAACCAAAGTGCAGTAAACAGGAGCCATCAGATGCAGAATCCTAAAATGCAGATGCAGAGTCACTCGCAGTTCCCAAACTGTTTCTTTATGGAGTTTTATCTATAAAGAGAGGTCTGGGTGGAGGATTCCCCCAAATTCTCTTCCAGCTTTATAGTCACGTATCATAGCTATGTTCCTCTAGTTAAACATTTTTCTTTTTGCTGTCATATTATGACTAGTAGTTTCCACTTGATGCCCGTGAATGAAATCGTTGTTATTTTCAAAAGAATTCATAAATAACAAGCAATTCTAAGTGCCAGGTGCTGTTTCTTATATGTTAAAATAACATGATTACATTAAAAAGCTGTCACTACAAAACTAAAATTAAAACTGAAAATACTTTTTAAAAAAGTCAGAGTTATTGCTCGTAATGTAATTTACTGAATTTTATATCCCTTTTCTGGGAGGTGGTAACCTTCTCCAAAATTAAATCATATACTCTACTTTGCTACAGGAGTAACAAAGATTCTGCATACAGAAAAAAGGCATTCCTGGGACTGATGGACAATTATTTTTCTGTCCCAACCAGAGAGTCTGATGTCACTGACAGAGTACTGAAATTTTTTGGATATTCTTTGCTTTTTGTTTGTCATATACTCTTAAAAAAAAAAAAAAATGTATAGTTCATATAGCAGTTTAGTTAATGAAATGAATGTGATTTTGTAAGAATTTTTACCACCAGCACCACCAGCAGATATTGTCTGTATCAATTCAAACATTCATACAGAAGTTGCAGTTTCACAGATTATAGTCAAGACCTCATGTGTTATTCTTATTCACTGCAAAGTTAAAATAAACGGGAGTGAATTTAGGGTTCACTTATGACTATTGGCTACCCAACATTCAGTATATAAATAAAGTGTAAAACGCTTAGGATATAATTAGATAGTAATGGACTGCTCTCAACCAGATGTTTAAGTCATTATTACCACTTATATTCGGTACATCAGTATTCATTTCTAGACTGAAATGGTGGTGGTCATTGAATTTTGTAACCGATTTTTTATAATTTGATCAGCATTATACTATTGCATGAACCATGCAAAAGTAATGGAAATTGACAGCAGCACTGTGAACTTAACATCAAAGTTGGTAAAGTAACATAGGCTCAAAGTAGCTTTGAAGAAAAAAGGCCAATGGAATATTTGGGCTTAGATTTAGTTTTCATTTTTATTCATGGGAGAAATTTGCAAAAAGTCCACCCCACTCCCAAGAAAAGACTTTAGTGTTGATAACTTTATATTATGTGTCTGTGACTTGTACTGTTGAAACCGGGGTTCCTGCTTAGGAAGACTGTAAGAGTTATATTTGGAAAATGATAACGTTTGGCTACCTTCATACCAACACTATGTGAGCCAGGAGAGTCCCACAGAGGTAAGCAACCCTGTGCCTGAAAATTGAGAACAGTGTCTGGAAAATACTAAAGACTGTACCTGCATAGTACAAGTCTGTATAATTAAGCAGAAAAGATTTGCTCATTGGCTAACTCCAGCAGGTAAAAACAAAAACCAGTCAAGCAGGAATCATACAAAGTCATATAAGAGGTAATCATACAAATTATTTTTTCTGTTTCTTGCCAGAATCATAGAATCATTTAGGTTGGAGAAGACCCTTAAGATCATTAAGTCCAACGATCAACCTACTACTATCAAGTCCACCACTAAACCATATCCGTGCATCTCTTAAATACCTCCAGGGTTGGGGACTCCTCCACTTCCCTGGGCAGCCTGTTCCAGTGCTTGACTATATCCTCACCATGAAGAAATTCTTCCTGACATCCAATCTAAACCTCCTTTGGCACAACTTGAGGCCATTTCCTTGTGTCTTATCATTTGTCACCTGAGAAAAGAGACCAACAAGGTCTCAAAGGAAAAAGATTATACTATGAGGGAAAAAAGTTAAATAGAGAGAGATGGGATTTTGTAAAAAAAAAAAAAAAAAATCAAAGCAAAACGGAACTGCTATAGTGGGTCAGACGTGTAGTCCTTTAGCTTGCTGTCCTGGTGTTGATACATAACAGTAGCAGGTGTTTAGCAAAGAGTGCAAGGAGCAAGGAAAGCATGGGGTGAGTGTTTCACTGCTAAGCTTCCACTCAGCTGTGATTTAGAAACTTTCTGAGGTAAAATTAGCATCTGAATCACCATTTTAATAGCCATCAACGGACCTATAATCCACTCATTTTTCTAAAGACTTACTGAACCCACTCATATGTGTGAGCTTCCCTGCAACAGCGAGTTTCTGAAATTAATTAGATATTGTATGAAATAATAATTATTGTTGTTCATTTTAAATGTCCTACCTTATTATTCTGTTTTAGATCTCCTAATTTATTGATTAATGACCAAGTTACAAAATAATGGTCTTTCCCTTTCTCTGTTTTGCCATCTTAATGACCCTTTTTCATTAAAAACCTAACTACTAGATATACCAGTCTCTCAAGAGATGCTAAGCCCTCAAATATATATTTTGCTTTGTCATGTTATTCTTAAAGAAAGAATACTCTGGTCTTACAATGTGTATATGATTATCTTTAAAAATCCTTTTACATATAATGTTTAGTAACTTGGTGCTATTTAATCAGTTAATTTAAAAACGTGGAGGCAGTGTTCATATTCAGCTGAATAATACATTCAAAGAAAGATGTTGTGATAAGTCATGCAGTACAACTTATTAACCTTAGGTGGACAGTTAGAGAATTGCTTTGCATCTTCACAGAATTGAACAGAACGAGGTCAAATCCCAATCTATACAGGGCTGGTTTTCAGCCAAGTGTTTCGGTGAAGTTTCTTAGAATTGGCAGTGCTGTTAATGGTTCTGCACTGGAGTGGTGAGCATCCAGAGGGGGTATCTTCATCGGTATTCATGGTTGCTACCAGCAGCACTGAAATACAACATGGCGAGTTTGTGCTGATGCTACTCAGTTTGTTATCTTTGAGTGACCTTTGGCTGACAGTTAGCTACAGCTGAACAATATTGACAAATTAGAGTGGATCAATTTAATTTGTTTTTAATACAATTTGCTAATTACTCTTGAAATTAGATTTTCAGGAGGTTTCATTGTAATGTTGGAAAAGGATATTGGGGAAGAAATTCAAAACTTGCAGCAATAAGCACAATGCCTTAATTTTAGGCTATTTCTGTAAAACATTACTGCCATTTTAACAACAAACAAGGGATCAAAATAAGAAGTGGATGTTTGGAAAAAAAATGAGAGAGTAATGAAGTTACAGCGAGCTGTTTAATGGGATGTGATGATGGGGAAAATAAGTTTGCAGATTTGACATGCATTCTCTCCATTTTGTGTAGATTCGTTTGCAGTGTTAGGCACATTCCTTAAATTTCCTCAATCCGTGTGTTCTTTTTTAGAGGAAAAAAACTTAATGTGGGCCATCATATGTTAATTTGTAATGTATTAAGATAATTTGCTTTTGCTAGCATTATAAAAATAATTATGGTAGTGTAAAATGAGTTGCTGGTCTTCACAAATTAATTAAAGAATAATGAGATTAATCATGAGTAGCAGGGAGTCTAACAGAATTTTAATATGGAAGAGCAAAATGGGATTATTTGGAACATACAGTCTTTTATCCTCCTTCTGTATTTACTTCCTGTAAATTACTACGTGGTGTAGTGCCTTGAGTTCCACGCATCAAGAAGATACGAAATCACGGAAGAGAATTCATAGGCGATAAGCACTCAGTAGTATACCACACAGAGGATGCTTTCTACACACAGTAAAGACATAGGTTTTGCTTTAACTTTTGAGATGATGGTCATATCTCCGAGAGAGGAAGACTATGATGGGGAGAGCAGGCAGGAGGGAGAAGTAAAGAAGAAGGCTGCAGGAGGCTGCATGGAGGCTTTCCATGTGCAAGATGCTTTCACTGGCCTTCTCTTTGAGGTGGAGGAATAAAGAGCTAAGGACAGAAATGTCCCAGGCTTCTACCTGTCCCTAATCCGCATGTGACAGGAATCAGCTTTCACCCAATGTCTTAAAGAGCGTATGGACTGCTCATCAGAAGTTGTCACAGGTATTCTAACTTGGGCAAGCAGGTGTAGATCCATAGGTTTCTCATTCTTCTTGTGCCCTGAGAAATATTCAGGTTTTCTCTACTTAGAGCAAATTAATTTGATGGAAAAGTACATGGTGGTTAATAATTTTGAGACTTTTGTTTTAAATAATCAAACAGGCTAATTAGATCACTGAATTTCATAGAAACATTTTGTCTAGTGAAGGTCTTGGACAGCAGGGGATTTGCTGAAATGAGCAGACCTTTTCTTGTTAAATATTGTTAAACTACGAGATGTCACGTCATATGGTGTATTAAGACAGACACTCGTCCAATCACAAAAATCATTTTGCCATTTTAAGTAATGCAAGTAGAAACGTTGTTAGAATCTAGACATTCATTAGAAAGGCAGTAGATGAAGCAAGGTAAGTCGGAAGTTGACTTTTAAATTAGTCAAACTTTTCTCATTAATGAGGTAAGTTTAAACCTGGAATAAAGCTGTCATGGGCTGTTTGTTCTGGAAGAGGGTCTGCATAGAACAGGCAGCATTCTAGGCTTTTCCTTAAGCTGTTCTTTTAAAGCATTATAATCTGCTTCTGGTACAATTTATTGATAGTCTGACAGCAGCCTGCAGCACAGTATGAAAGCCTTGAGAATGACCCAGTGCTGTTTTGTACTTTCATTTTTGTACTCTTCACTGCTTTAAAAAAATCCCTTTTTTATTTTAGTGGATATCACACAAAGTTATTGGGCTTGCTTTCAAATCATAATTACTTAAGTTGTTTTGGCTTTGAATGGTTTATCAGCTTGTGTGATGAGATGTTAAGTAGCTCAAGAAATATCATACTCATTCTGAAGTTCTTGGTTAATGATCTGCTTTAAAATGAACTTCTGAAGCTATGAGAAAGAAGTTAGACCCATGCAAGTGACGCAAAAGGAAGCAAACTCCAAATGCTTTCTTTTGGGGCTTTTCTCAGTGCTCATCAAGACTAGCAGCTAGTTCAGGCTGTGGTACATCAAATGGTGGTTTACAGAGGTTTGTAGAGGTGTATCGCAGGCTTTTATGTTTCCTTTAACACGTATGTTTTAGTGTATTCTAAGGCAGCCTCAGAAATGAAACCGGGTAGTTTCTAAATTGTCAAAGGATGTCAGGGCTCTGGAAATGTTATTGTCAGTACAGCTGTGCTGGCTTGTCTCTTTCCTGAGGTTATTTATGGAGAATTCCCAAGGTGGTTTGCATTTGCCAAGAATAAACTTTTGCCCTTGACACCTGCATTCTCTGTCCGCACTCATATGCCACAGAACTTTCTTTTTCATCCTCCACTGAGACTTGTTCCAGATACCGGGCACCTCTGAATTCCCCCCTGTGGGAAACAGCTGACCTGCAGTCTTCTGGGGTCTTTTGAGCCTCTTCTGCAGCTCCCTCTTCATATCGCACCCTGGGAAAACTACAAGTGTGCATGCATAGCTCACGAGATGAGGAGGCTGCAGTGGTGAGGAGAGCCCCGAGACATCCACAGAGACTCACCCAAGTACAGTGAATCTGAATACTGTGAAAGTGGGGTGTATCGTGAATGATAGCACTTTGCAGGGGGTGCAACAAGAGCTTGAGGAAAAGCTGGCATTCCTGAAGGTACGTCTGTATAATACAGTGTATGGCAATGTTGGAAGAAATCTCAGGGTGCACAAGCAGTTTCTAGTATGTATGCAGCTGGATGCCACTGTAGCTGGGGCTCTCAGAAGCAGCAGAAATATTGCCAACTGAGATGTATTTGTGTCTAAGCTGCAGAGTCTACAAATGACATACTGACATGTTTACATTTTTTACATTGCTCATAAAAATGTGAGATAAGTAAACTATTCATTTGGAATCACTGATCTTTAACGTTTGACTTACTAGAAGATATACATAAAAAAAATAGGTATAACCAGGTATTAGCTACTAGGTCAGGTAGGGACTGAAAGTGCAGGGCTTTGTGCATGAAAATTGTTGACGACAGAAGAGCAGAAGTTATTCCTTGCGATTCTTTTCCCCATAGAGTCATTTGTCAGAAATGGTTGCAAATTTGTTCTGAAAAATACTGAATATTCCAGAACCTGAGCAGGAGCAGTGTGTGTGCTGTCTGGGGCTCTGCGCATCGTGGAACAGCCGGTTACACCAACAGTGTGGTTTGTGCTTTGATGTAACTCATTTCCTTCCTTCTCTGCTTCTGTACTACAAACAGCCCATCTGTTAAAGTGAGTAGATTGTAGACAGCATTTTAACTTTTGATATGTGAAGTATTTTTGATGTTTTGTGTAAAAATATGAAGCCCTCATAAGTCTGCTGTGTACTGATTCTCTACAGTGAAGGGTATTTATTTTTTTTGTGCGTGTGAGAGTTGAAAACATATAGGTCAGTATAAATAATGATAAAAAGAATGAATGATAAAGAGAATTAACTTAGTTCTGATTTCCCCCCTTTTTTTTTGGAAAAATATTGCAAAACCCATGACAAAAACTATCAGAAACTATCTGTTATTGCCAGGTGATTTTCATCTTTTTCAGTTTGATTTCTTTTTCATGGGGATGAGAGACAAATTGGATTTTCTTGTTGGCTGTCTCCTTTTATAGGCTCTCCTTACATAGTCAATATTTTTATTACAGAATTACAATGAAATATTAGAATGAAAACATTGCATAAATGATGATAGGCTTTGCACAATTATACTATCAAATTGGACATGAGTGAATTGTAACGAGTGAATATTATTTATGTTTTACAAGTTTTAGTTTTTTTTTGGATTTAACCAGGAGACTGCTGATTCATACACAAAATTTATGTTGACTTCTTGGTGTAAAGAAGGGGGAGAGTCTTTAGTACGACTAACTGGCATATCGGATACTTGATGCTGATTGAGTGATGGCTTTTGCCTGGGTTGTCCAATTTCCAGTGGTGTGGTTGCACATTGGCTTGGTTTCATTTGGATCTTGGTTCTTTAGATTCCCATGAATGCAACTTCCATGATAGTACTGATGGAGTTTTGACACATTGATAGGCTTGAACCTTCATTCCTACTTAATACCCATATTCTTTCTTTGGTACTCTTGAAATAAGGTAAGATTTTTTTAAAGCCCCAGTGGAAAGGGAAATTATAAAGTTCTGTGTTTCTTCAGACTTCTCACAAATCTCTTTATTTTTCCATCAAAAACACAAAATATACTTCAAATGAACAGCTCAGTGTAGGCACTTTGTCATGGTCAGTTTGCAGTCCCCAGGATGAGCAGCAGGATGAACAGTTTATGCTTTTTTTCACACAGAATTGTAATATCTGATACTAGGTCAATCTTCTTCATGGCTGTTTTCTTTAATAAGTCTTTAATGGTGTATTTCTGAGGTTTTCATTATTTTCAGATAAGATTATCACCTTTTTGTTTTTGTTGACTTCCAAAAATGACTGCCACATCAGAGGGAGTTTTTAAAATGTGATTATTTCACGTAGCCATCTTATATTTTTATAGCGTTATGCCACTGTTCTTAATCGTACTTTTCAGCTATATAAAATATTTCCAAGTTCATTGGTATTGTGTTTTATAAAGATAATAGTTAAATTTATAGCATTATCATTTCACCATATGCAATATTCTTATTGTTAAGTCTTCCTTTAACACTGCCATATTTATTCATTTTTGTTGGTGGTTCTTTCCATCCTTACTCTTACCATTCCAGTGATAATCAGAACATCATGGTTATAAATTAAGCCAGACTGTAAAATACCTGGAGGGGTTACTGTAGGATAGCATGTCTCTTAAAACATCTGTCATATTCTTTAATTACCAAATAACATTTAGATTATGATCCTTGGAAAGCACAAGAAAGCACACAGTGAAAATCTGATTTTCTGTTTTGAATTTAATCAGAGGAACTCGGTGCTGACCATCAGTGGGTGTTCTTGGTATCTTGGAGGGGCTGTGTTGACTGTGAGCTTGCCAAGTCTTTGTATGAAGGTCACAGTCCTGAATTTAGTGTGCAACTAAAACCCACACCTGTCTGTTGTATTTTAAAGATGTTTCCCTTTTCGAGGTGAGTAGAAGACTTTGAATTTTCCATCCTCCTAACGTATTCAGTTTTTCCTAAGCAGCTGTATGTTTTGCCATCTTGTAGAGCACTTAGACCGTTGGAATATCAGTCTACATGATAGACTAGCAAAATATTTATTTGCTTAAAATTCAAAGCAAATTCCTTCTGCAGTAAGCATGTAAATATATTAAGCTGATCCTTTTATTTTTTTCCCCTCTGTAAATCCTTTTACTAGGAATCTCTTTTACTTCTTTTACTTGGCAGTTGACAATTCTCTGCAAGGTTGGTTTAGCAGACTAGGAGTCCATGATTGTTATGGAGGGAATTTAAACCTTTAGATTTAACAGTACTCATTGGTATAATAAATATGAAAATTTTGAATCTGCAAAATATTGAAGAATACATCTCAACTAATACTGAACTTAAAAAAAAAAAAATCCAGATCAGACTAATTTCAGAAATTTTGAATGGATGAAAGCGGGTATGTTTCTATTATTGATACTGTAGGTCAGATTGACAGTTGGACTTGATGATCTTGAAGGTCTTTTTCAATCTAGATGAATCTATGATTCTATGAATACTTATTCCACTGATCATAATTACAAGGTGCTCCTTGTACATATGCCTTTAAAAATCATAATTAAACTTTATTATTTTTAATGACATTGATATATGTACATGGAAAATTATCCCAACTGTTAAAATCCTTCTTGAATTGTTTATTTATTGACATCTCCCTGCCTGTAGATGCCCACCAGAAGTTACTGCAGTTTACTACTGGCTTCTTCCTGTTTGTCTTTGGAGTTGTTTTAGGACCCTTGTATAGTTCATTGTCTCCATGCTTATATTACTAAAAAAAAAAAAAAAAAAAAAAAAAAAAAAAAAAAAAA